>JAHBCN010012791.1:0-26097 GCA_019359885.1 Listronotus oregonensis
CAGTTAGAGGGCCCCGAACTTCCCGCTTTCTTCGTTCCTTTATTCCTAGAGTGTCAAGACTATGGAACCTGCTGCCCGCAAAATTTTTTTCCTTCTCCTCCCAACCCCCAAAAATTAGGTCCCGTGTGAACAAGCCCCTCTCACCACACTGAAGACACCCACGGTACGTTAGTACTTAGGCATCACCCGTGGACGTCCCAAGATAAAAAAAAACTTTTAAATGGAAAAGAAAGAAAACAAAAATTTAAAACGTAATGTCCTATTACAGTTGAGTCTTATAGACAAAAAAATATTTTTATTAAGATGTTTCATTAGAGTCTTTTTACTGACTATTATAAATAAGTACGGATTTTGCCAAATAATCTGGAAATAAAATATTGCGTAACCTTCCAATCATCTAGATGACCTAGTAATTTAAAAAGTCAGTTGCAGGTATGCTATTCAGACCCAAATATTTTTATGTTTAAAGTAGCAAAAATAAATTCAGATAACATCTTACTAAAAATAGAAGAATCTATGATCTCGAAAAATTAAGGTATAAAAAACAACAAAGAGACTTAAATTTTAACTTTATTTTTAGAAAATTAAAAATGACAAACATGGAAGTAGCAAGATGGCAAAAGTATTTTGCTGACCATAGTGTCAAAATAAAAATACATGTAGACAAAAGCGACATATTTAACTTTATTTTAAAAATCTTGCTACTTTAAATCTTTGATTTTTTTTTATTAATTACACAGCCCCACAAAATAAAAAGAGTTGAAGGTCCGAAAGACTTGACGATGGTATCCTTAGGTTTTTGGGGTCGCTGAATCCGAATCTAAGGTCAGTATGACCCCATCAGGTCAAGGTCAAGGGCATTTCAAAGTCAGCTCTGCAAAATTACACTACCCAATAACAAAAAAAGATCCAAAAGCCTTGACTATGGTATCTTTATGTACTTGAGGTCCCTAAATTCGAATCCGGGACCAATTTGACCCTATCAGGTTAGGATCAATGGCATTTCAAGGCCAAATTTGCAAAATTAATCGTAACCAAATTCGAAGAGTGTTTGCTCATGTTTTGAGGTCCCTAAGAATTCGTGGTCTAATTTGTAAACTTATAATTTTACAAATTTGACCTTAAAATATTTTTTGACCAGGACCCCATGGGGTCAAAGTGACCACAGATTCATATTCAGCGACCTCAAAAACGTGAATACACACTCTTCAAATTTAGTTGCGATTAATTTTGCAGATTTGACCTTGAAATAGCCTTGACCTTGACCTGATGGGGTGAAACTGAAGCCGGATTTGAATTTAGCGACCCCAAAAACACAAAGATACCATGATCAAGTCTTTCGGACCTTCAGCTTTTTTTTATTTTGTGGGGCTGTGCTATTTTTCAATCTTTATCAGTTAACTAAACTAATACAAAGTACTGGGATGGCAAATGTAATTTATTATATTAGATTTAAAAGTTTTTTTTTCATTAGGCTGTTTATTATATTATGGATATTCTTTAAACAATACATATTTTAATACAAATAACAGGTATTTAAAATTGTCAAATCACTATGCGGAGTTTCCTAGTCTGATACTTATTAAAATCTTAATTTTAAGCAAAACACAATTACAGATTTACTTATTTAATGCCCATTTTTTACTTAAATTCCTTTTTTAATAGTAATGGATTTATCGGCAAGCATTTCTGTATAATTTGTCAAAAGTACTTATTTATTAAAGTAATATTATTTCGTTGCAGAACTTATAATAACGTAAACTGTACGCAATAATATTTTGTTATTTTAAGATGGAATGGTGGATTGTTCAGACAGCGAGTGTTGTTCGCATCCAAGTTGTGCCGATCATATTATGTGCATCTCAAGCAATGATCCCGTAGAGGTGTTACTGAGAAAACAACCACCTTCAGTCACTGCATCATTCTATCAGAGAGTTAAATTCCTTATTGAGGAAAACTCGGTACAGTCATATGCACACATGGATGAGTATACGGAAAGGTAAGTTTTAAGTTACCAATATTTTTTTTTAATTAGAGCTTAAATACTTTTTTAAAAGTCCTTAATAGGTTTGGTATTTTATGCGGTCGTCCTGCATTAACTATTTAACAAAAGCTGAATTAAATAAAATTATAATGTATATTATGTAAAACAAAATGTGGTTGATTTATAAAGAGTTATTGATAAATCAACCACTAATTGATTCGTTTATACAGCTGTAATTATGTGGTTTTTGCCCAGCGTTCATTTCAAAGTAATAAAATATTATAAATTATTAAATAAAAAAAATATGTGTAATCAGTTAAATTTATATAGAAATTGTTTTTTGTAATGCAGCACCTCCAAATAAAACAAAATAACCAAAAATACCAAAGGGCACCAACCACGCGTTTTATCACCGCTAACCGGAATAATTCTGTTGCTTGTTACAATTTTATGTTTTATTCTTTTAACACATAATATTTTTTAAAGACATAAATTGAATTAAAAATAAAATACCAAATTAAATGATAATATTGCAGCATATATGATGTCCACTATCTACCAGCTATTTATCCTTAAAATAAAAAATAAAATTTTCATAATATATTATTTTATGACTTCTGTGTATTTTTTCTAATATACTAGTCACAACATTAAAGTATACGATTCTCATTTATTATTTTCTTTGTTTAAAAATACTTTTTTTACAAGAAATTAAACCTGAAAAGTAGAACATAAAATTGCAACATGCTTTCAGATCATGGTCTAATTTCAGCTCTGCACGTTTGAGCGAAGGTCGTGTTCCTTTTGCACATGACCTTGACCGCTCTTATAGCTCGGGCATCGCACCTACCCTGGCCGAGCTTTTTATAGGCCAGTTAGGACGTATGTATTAAAAAATTTCCGAGTCCCGAGAAGCTGAATTTATATAATTATTTGGTGATGTAAGGTGTCTCGAGGTCATTTTTATTTTTTTTACCGCCGTCATTAAAAGTATGGTTTGCAAAATCTTCTGAAAAATTTTTTATTATATGTATTTTTTAAGCTTTGTTAATGTATTTTAGAAAATTATTTGGTCTTTATTATAGAATATGCTTAAACTGGGTGACTTTTTTCTGTTATAAATTCTTTTATATAAAATTATTTTTTTGTGAAGTCGTGTGTTGAATAAAAAATCTTTTTTATATTAATAGCAAGAGAAATGAGGAAGAAACGTTTTATTTTTTTTTTTGAATCAAAATTTTGTCGTTGAATAAAACAATAAATTTAAAGATGTAATAACATATTTAAAAAGAGGCAAAAATTTTGACCAATAATTGACAGGGACTGTTTTGGGATCTTGAAAACTATAAGAGATGAGAAGATGGTTAAATAGGAAAAGTTGTAGGTCACTTAATTTTCAATTCAGTGCCTTTTTGGTGACGACCTAATCTTATTTTGTTTTTGAAAAAGTGCTTAGTTTTTGTTTTAAAAGACTTTTAGAATATGTAAAAACATTTTAAGACCAATGCATCTTTGCATTCAGATTTTAATTTTGACGTTTCGGATTTAAAATACCATTATTAACTTTTTTCTTTTATAGTGGCTATTTTGTTTTTTAGCATATTCAAAAAAATCCCGTTTGAATGATGTATCATAGTTTATAGAAATATTTTATTTTAATGTCAATAAACGTAATTTTTTTTGCCCGAGTAGCCCATGAGTGCGGAGGCAATTAGCTCTACAAACATTGCCATTTAATTTAATGCAGGTATATTTCTAATCTTTATAAACTCATATACCCAAACAAAGGCGGATATTCACTTAGTCTGCATTGACGAAATGCTTTTAATTGACTTTTGTTACTGACGACGTAAAGTCAGATTTACCTATTTTTTAAGCTATAGAATTTCTACCAAAAGTAAGCATATATACATTTTTTTTAATTTATAAACTTTTAAAACAGTTATAAGCATAAAAACAATAAGCAATTAACAAAAAAGTATAAATTTATGCTACAATTTAAACTGTCAACTGCTTTTGACACTTTCTTTCAGGGAGATTGAAGTGTGATAAAAAACAAAATGGTCGCTCATAGAAAAACAGTTTAAATTTTAATAATGTATTTACAGATTTTAAAAATGTTCTGAAACAAAGAAACTATAGCACTTTTTTTAGAATGCAAATGTTTAGTGTTTTTAAAATATGTAACAAAATAGAGCCGCTATTAAAACGGCATTAAATCAAAAACTGAATGAAAGATAGCTTGCTATCTCTTATAGCTTTCAAGATCACAATACATTGCCTACTAATTTAGGAATTATTAAATATACCAAATTGTTTTTGAAAAAGTAAAAGTTTTGCAACCCTTTTTTATACATTTTAATGTTTAACATATCATAAAAATGTATATTACGTGTTTAATAAATTTATTAGTACGTTTAAAATAAAAATTTCAGGAATAACATTTTAAATGATAAGAATCGAATCATTTATAACATTATATGTATTCCCGAAACCTGCCATCAAAATAACAAATTGCTCTAGACACTTTAATTTCACCCACATGAAATATTCAGTTTGTTGGGACTTTTTCAGGAAAAAAAGGACCTTGACTGGCCTATCTTTCCCCGTTTTACCCCCCATTTTACCCTCTATCCCCCCGAGGCGCTACTTTAATTAAATAGGAAGTAAATTGCACTGCGAGTAGAATAACTGTGGGGATTCCGGACATGAATCGGCTTGTATGTCATGTATTTGGTAACGAGCCTAAGTTAATTAGACCTTTCATGACGGCAAAGATAATTTGGAAACTTAACTTGAATTTTGAAAGTAATTTGTGATTTTTTTTACTAAACTATAGATTACTATATTCGTATTTTATGTCACGTAATAATTATATACAGAGTGTTTCAAAACAAATTCAAAAAAGTTTAGAAGGCAATTCCTTGATTAAAATAAAGGAAAGTTTGTTGTAAAAACGTTGGGTTAAAAGTCAACCATTAAGGGAGATATTGCGGTACAAAGGTGGCGGAAAAATAAGGGTTTTATCCTGTTTATTTAAAAACAAAGAGCGATAAAAAATGAGATTTTTATGAAAATATTACCATTATAAAAACACACTTTTTGCACATTTTACGATTTTTTAAAATGGACTACTTCTATCTTCTTCTTCTTTCCTGGCATTACAACTCTGGGTGAGTCTTAGCCGCATCCACTATTGCTCTCCATCTCGTATGATCATGTGCTTCCACTTGCCACTGCTGGACTCCCATCTTAGATAAATCTGCTGCGACAGCATCCTTCCATCTTTTTCTCGGTCTACCAATTGATCTTCTGCCATCTGGTCTCTTAAAGAATACTGTTTTTATCAATATGTGGTCTTCTAATCTTAGTACATGACCTACCCATCTTATTTGGTTAGCTTTTATGTGTCTGACTAATTCAGCATTGTGGCGTCTTTTCAACACTTCTGTTGTTTCATCATCATTGGGCTCAAATATCATTCTGAGAACTTTTCTTTCAAACACAAGAAGCTTATTTATTTCCCGTTTATTGGGGGTCCAGGTTTCGCTGCGATAAGTAACTACCGGGCGAATTACTGACCTGTACAAAGTTAGTTTGGATTGTCTCTTCAACAGTCTAGATTTTAATAATGTTGTGAGAGAGTATAACGCCCTATTTCCTGCCATTATTCGTGCTAAGACATCCTTTTCTACTTCTACATCTATTATTTTTCTTAAGCTAAATTTAAAGAAAAACTTAAGCAACGACTTTGAACATAATAAATTTTAGATAGCCTGAGTATTTAAAAACTATTTTATTTTTTGTATTTTTTCATTAGACCTATCGACTTAAAATAACAAAATAAAATATAAAACGTTATACATCAGAAGGGGAAAATTTATGTTAGAAAAAATTTAGTTGGTCTGCTTTTACTTATTAGAACGTTTGTAATGTTGCTTTATTAGACATAAATTTAAACGACTAAGTAATGTATAATAAAGCAATATTACAAACGTCCTAATACGTCATAGCAGCCAACTTAAGTTTTTTTAAATAAATTTGTCCGTTTTGACTTAAAATGATTTATATTTTATTTTGTTATGTGACATCGGTTAGTTTAATAAAAAAAAACAAAAATTAAAAACTTTTTCAATAACCAGGCTATAATTATTTTTAAAGTCGTTGCCTAAGTTTTTTTTTAATTTAGCTTATAAAAATAATAGAGGTAGTCTATTGTAACTATTTTAGTTATTTTAAAAAAGTATAAAAAACGCACTTTTTGCTTTTAACATAGTTATATTTCTATTTAATTTCATTATTCTAATGATTCTTGTTTTTAGGATAAAAAATAAAAACATTATTTTCTTTTATATTTGTACCGCAATATCTTCTCTAATGGTTGACTTTTGACCTAGCGCTTATCTAACAAACTACCTTTATTTTGAACAAAAAATCGCTTGCCTAAATTTGTCGAATTGGTTTTAAAATGAACTGTATATAAGATATAAATATTGTCCTAAGGGGATATTTAAAACTAAGATTTATAATTTTGCAAATTATTGTTTTATTTATTTGCGTTTAAAAAAAAATAATTTTATCTTTTTTTCCACGAAAGCTAAACCTTTCATTGCAACAATGTGCTATGATATCTTGCAGCATTAATCTCAAAATTTATTGACTTAATTTTACATTAGGTTAAGATATATTTATTTCAAAATCATACATATTTTTGTTTTTTTTTTAAGTTTTTTTAAAACCATTTTTAATGGGTTCTTTTAAATTATTAACAAAAAATAATTTATTTTAAAACAAAACAATTTAGCAAATATAAAGCACTAAATAAGTAATAAATTAAGTGAATTCTGTTTCAAGAATTTTGAAAAAAAAAGCATTTATATTTTAAATATTTAAAATAAAATTTTTACAAAAAATTAATGGGAAATATATATAATTGTATTTAAATTTAACGGGCGATACATTACTTGGTATATTAAAACCTACCATTTATAATTTTAAATTTTAATTTTCATTTTAAAGCATATTTAAGCAAATTATAATTTAAAACCCTAATTTTTATTTTTATTCAGTCATTGAACCCACTTTAAATTTATTTTTTAAAAGATTTATATCTGCTCAAAAGTAAACCGTAAAATGTATATTAATTTCTTTTTTGCTTCGCTTAATCTTCTTAAATTTTCGCTCGTGCTTTTTAAAAATGACAAAGAAATAAAAATGCGAAATTAAATTTCGTCCGAAACGTCCGCACAGTTGCCTACTAATCCGTTTAAAAAATTCAAAGTGGCGCCTCGGAAAATACCCGTGTGTCTCGTCTTTGAATCCCTTTGTGTGCGTTTTACCCTTTTTCAGTCCAACCTTGCCGAGCTGTCGCTCTGAACGGACCCTTTTGTGACTTAAAAGGAAAATATTTTTTTATCAAAAGTAAAACGTTTGTGCAGCAAGTACTGCTTGTCCTTACTTTATTTTTAGATTGATCTCTTTTTGCTTTAAGGTGGTAATTGTTTGCATTTACACAGTAAAATCTAACCTTTTTTATTTTAAAAATTATAACAAAATTTTAATAAGTTTAAATAACTTATAATACACCGGGCGTCAACGAAATCACTTCCTAGCCTTTAATTTTCTTCAGTGAAAACATATTGCTTTGAAGTTTAAGAAAGATATAAAGTTTTATTAGATGCCTATTTTAAAGATAATAACATCTACCTATCACTTCCTGTTCAACTGGAAGTGGCGGTAATTTCAATATTTTAAATGGAACATTTTGTATAATTTTTAGAATTTAAATTTTACAAATCATTTCCAATATAAACTGCTTATTACATCATATACCTATGTTTATTGGTTTTCAAGAAATTGGCGATTATAAATGACTAGCCGACTACACATAAGGGAGTTAAATGGGAAAACGAAAAGGCACACACAAAAAATATTAGATTGAGATAAAAGTGTCAATAATAAAAATTGTTCAATTTAAATGTAATGCCATAAAAACTTTTTAGGCTACATTATTAGGAAAGTCGATTTTTGCAGCACTTCGACAAGGCCGGAATTAGTAGTATTATAACATTAGAAGATAAAGTCTTCAAAAAGAGTTAAATTAGGCATACTAAATGTTTCTAATATTCATTTGTTTTTCCATATAACTGCATAATATGCGGTCGTTTAGACATTTTAACTGCTTAACGAGTGAAGAAAGGTACAGGGTATAATACAGGTTTAATATTAAAAATGACTTGTAGAATTTTAATCTAAAAAAATGTACGGGGTGTTCCGTTTAAAGTGTGCAAATTTTCGCTGTTTTAAATTAAACCAGGAGTATTAGGCAGATTATATTATATATAAAATCGGCATTTAATGACATACTATATTGTCCTAAAATTTAAAAGCAATAGATGTTTATTCAAGAAAATTAAAAGTTTGGTAGTGATTTCGTTTTCACTTGGTATACATAAAATAAGATACATTTTTATAGAGACTTATACTTCAACTAACCTTAAATCCATAGATTTTAAACAGAACAGCTCGAATATTTCATTTTTTTTTTTTTTTTTAACCGCACTAAAAGAATTTTTAATTGTTGCTCTTTTTTTATTATGTCTACACCTTATGCTCTTTTTTTTAATATCCAAAGTAGTTTTTTACCTGTTAAAATACAAATAGGACACATTGTCGTAAATACATCATTAAACAAAGCTAATTATAAAACAGATTTGTTATATTTTGCTTGTAAAGGGATAATCTACACTCACGACATATTGTAAATAAATGAATTTAATAAAAATTTATAAAATATATCTATGTGATCTGGTATTAAAAAATTGTAAATAAAAATGGTTAAAATTTAATTTAGATTTATTTACTAATATGAAGGCGTACCTACACGTGCACATATAAACCACTAAAATATTTGTTTAAAAGAACTAACTAAATTTATTTTAGAATGGTTTATTAGTTTAGTTATGCTATAAAGCTCATACCTCCTACAATATTAAAAAACATTTTTAAATTTGTTACAACAAAATGGTACTTATTTTATTAAATAAAGTTTCTGATAAAAGTTTATTTATAACCTTAAATAAGAGTTAATAAAACAAATATTTAAATATATTGTTTTATATATTTATATATATATATATATATATATATATATATATATATATATATATATATATATATATATATATATATATATATATATATATATATATATATATATATATATATATATATATATATATATATATATATATATATTATTTTTGTTATCTGTTTTAAAATTAAAGAATTTTTAAAATTTTGCAAGTGGTTTTGCCTAAGTAACATCCAAAAAATTAATTTATGTGTTAAAGTTTTAAAACAGCTAAAATTGTACTAACTCAATAACCAAATTTGCTTTTTGTAGTTATTTCTAGGCTTTAATTTTAAAAATAACCATAAATAGTCTCTAAAATGTGTGTTTTATTTTACAGTTAGTTTGTGGTTTAATTTAATAATTAGAAAAATATTTTCTAGTGTAAATGCAAACATAACCTAACGCAAACAATTTTATTACTAATTAAGTAAGGATACCAAGTACAATTGCACCGATGACATGGGTGTCACAAGATATTAGACACGCCGTAATTTAAAGTTAATACAGGTTAGTAATAAGAAGTACGCCGCCAAAAAATATTCTAATTTTTATGACAGAGCTCATAAAAATGTATATCAGATGCGTATTCCCGATTTTAAAAGATACGACGATGTTTATAAAATACTATATAGGTAAAGATGCTTGTAATTAACCTGTAATAACGTTTTAGGTATGTATCGAAAGACATAGTGGTGGACACAAGTTGAGCATGCGTTTATTACATCTAAAATGTTGTGTGTATTTTTCCTTCATACTTAATACCCGATTTTTAAATAATTTGTCCTATTTAAATACATAATCTTATTACTATTTGACTTAAAATCATCTTCGCAGCTTATCTTATTAAAACAGTTCACTAAATTGTAGATATGTTAAGTGAAAAATGTGTTTTTATTAAAACTACACTTACAAAGATAGATATAGCATAGGTCTTTATAAGTGAATATAAACCCTAAATAATCTGCACTAAATAAATGACATTATTTTAAGTAATTTTAGTATTTATAAAACAATAGCTGACCATATAATAAAATAAATTTATATTTACCTATATGGAGCCTTCATTATTATTTTTTAACAATTTTTTCTTGATTTTTTTAACTTTAAATTGTTTTTATATTTACAAGGTATATTTTAGTTTTTTTATAAGTTCTGCTTCACTGGAAATCTTTATATTATATCTTTTACCAATCTATTTCTAAAAAGATGCATGCTTTAACAGTTAATATTTCTTTTTAAATGACATTTTAGTTCCTGTACTTTAACTTACATTTTATGGTTGTTTAATGTAAGTACAAAAAAACTAAAACACAATAATATGACACATAATTTTTTTAAATAAATATTACTTTTATAACGTAGATCATGTTTGTCTTTTTGACTCCCTTAAATCCACTAATAGTACTTTCTCATTGGCACTATCCTTTACAATGTTTTGGTTACACTATTACTCGTTTAGATCCTTTTTTTAGATACATTGGTTTTTCCGAAAGAAATTACTTAACTACAGTATCTGCTAAATTATCGGGGGTAATACCACGAGTGCTTAAAAATTACCAATAATTTCGAAGAACGAGTGGAATTTGTATAACAAGCTTGAATAAAAATTATTTGGTTAATTTTTATGCAGGAGCGGTATTTAGGAGAATATTTCTAAAATGGAAAAATATGGGAGTATTTGTCATACAATTTTCAATTTCATGCAACATAATTAAAACTATAACTGAAATAGTTTTTAGTTACTTTATCTATTTCTTCATCGTGTAAAAAACTATTATGGACAATTCCCATTTAAATTTAATTAATTATGCTTCAGACTTTTAAAAAATATTTATGTTAATAGAGATATATAAAAAGAATTAAGCATTAGGTATATTCTGCTACATTTATAAAACAAAAAGTTTTATAGGGACATTTCTATTAGTATAAGCTTTTACCTACGGTTTTTTAAATGAATAGGGAAAAATATTTTTTTACAATCAATTGATGATTTATGGTTACTTTTTCTACCCTAAACAAACCTTTGGACCTTTTTATATCTATAAATATGTATGTTTTTCTTCTATGAATTTTTTGCAGTTATACAAAAAAAGCTACAGTCTTTTTTATAAAACCAATAACTAATTAAAATATATTAAAACGTAAATTTGAACTCTAAAAATATTTAGTTAAAATTAAGATTGATTAGATTTTAAAAATAATTTTTTTTTGCTAGAAAAGATTTACAAAATATCAGATGTTAATATGTATTTTAGTTTAGATTTTTTCCCTAAACTAGTTAAAAATGTATTTATTAATAGGTTTTCTTAAGGTAATGCTGTAAAAAAATCTTATTGCACCAAAATCAGTTTTATTAATTGGTGTAAAATTAGGTTTAGGATAATGTCAATTATTTATTGCAGATTAAAATTATGTTTTTACAAAAAACGTAAAAAAATTTAAACCTATCACCCCGTGCGTAGAATTTGGTAAACTTTTGCCTATATTTTTGTTTGCTGCTTAGTTTTACGTAGATAAATTGTGTTTAGTTTCGGCAATAAAAATAAGTTCTACAGTTCTATTGTTTTTGTTTAAATATATCTACCTAAAATAGAAAGTGCTCTTTCTGGAAATACAGACTTAGTTTTTTATATTTTTGTTTTTTAGTCATGAAAATACTTACTTATAATAAAGCTGTGGTTATTTGTTTTGATATATCCTAGAGAGAATATTATGCTTTTTGTTGTAAAGAAAAATATCCTTAATAATATTTGTATTACAATATATGTTAAAATTAATTTGCTAAATGAAAACAAAGTTTTAAAATTAGGAAGGAGCTTTATATAATAGCAGATTTATAATTTCAAATATTTTTAAAAATACCTGAAAAAATTTTTTTTTCAGTTTTTTCCAATGTTACTTTGTATGTAGTTATTGAAGAAACTGAGCTTTTAAAAACTTTTTTTTTGAACAGAACAATGTATCAATTATTTCAGCCTACTGCATATTTTATTATAATAATTTTATTGATTATTTTACAATGGTTGTCAGTTTAAAATTCATAACTTTTATGCCAAAAAAAAAATTTGAACATTTCTTACTTAAAATGATAAAGCTTGTAAAGATTTTTCCTGACAATTTTAAACCAAAAACAGCATTCACTTAAAAGTGAGATTCGATATAATAAAACCTATTTCTTGTAATACCAAATCTTTAACTAATATTTTAATTATAATTTATTTAATTTTTAAATAGTGTAAGTATACCTTAATTATTACCAATAAATGGTAGAATGGGTTAATTTAATATTTTTTTGAGTTAAAAAAGCTAATTTGATTTTTTTTTAAATTTAGTTACCGATAAGTAAAGGTTCGAATAAAACCAAATTTTATTATTTAAAAATTTTTTAAAAAAATTTCGAAGTAAGTATATTTATTTTATACTGTACTATAACACGCACTTTCAGATACTTGGTTTTAATCCGAAAAATAAACTTTTACAGTATTGAGTCCGGTAAAAAAAATCATCGGACTAGTCCGGTAACTGTTTTTTACCGAAATCAATACTGTAAAAGTTAATATTAAGTCAAAAGCTGACAACTACTTAATTTTTATTTAAATTCGTGCATTCTTACTTACTAGGTCATAAAGATAACCCATAATTACGTCTTCGTTTACAAAATCTACTTTATTTTTACATTTCCATTGCCAAAAGGAAAAAATAAATCTCATCCCTTACCGTAAACTTTTTTGGTACTAACTGTCCAGTAGCCTCATTAGATTCTTGAAAAATTTCGTCAGAAATCAGATTTGCACCATCTTCCTTTATTCTTTAATTTTACCAAAAATGATTGTAAAATACTTACATATTTTCAACTAACTTTACTTTTTACCTTGACATAAATAAAAACAGTTAGCATTACCTGGATACATCATCGCAATGTTCTCGTCAACTTAATTTTTATATCAGTACTTACAAGATATTTACCAGTAAACAAAAGTTTTAAAATCCGTTTTCAAAGTAGACAATTAATTATTTTGTAAATATACGAAGCAGGTTAAAAATAAGTTATTATTGACAGTACGGTTTAAAATAAAATATTGTACAACAACGGTCATTAAATCTTGGGCAATACTTTTTCCCTTTCGTAAAATAGGCTTATGCCACCCTCTACTGTATATAAATACCTCTTGAAAAACCTAATAAAGAAACAGGTGTCCGTTGTCAGTGTCTTAAAATATTTTTTAAAATGCCAAACTTAACTTTGGATCAAAAAGTATTAATTATTTATTATATTGAGCAGAGAGGTTGACCAGAAAGGGATGTGGCGGAAGAGCTTAACATCCCAAAGAGTACTATTTATTTTGTTAAAAAAATGGCAGGAAACACACTCCTTTGAGAAAAGAGCTGAAAGTGGTCGCCCCAAACTATCGAATCAAGAACAAGACAATAATTTAGTTAATGTTTTGAGAAACCAACCATTTAAATCTGTAGTTATAGCAAAAACGGAAAGCAATTTCCCAGCATCAGTTAGAACGGCACGAAGAAGAATAAGGCGAATATCCAAATTGCGCTGCCACCCGGCAGCCTTAAAACCGTTTTTAACAAATGCAAATAAAGAACAACGAATTTTATTCGGAACCTCCTATTTTTTGGGAAAATATAATGACAAAGTGTTTCAGTTGTGCTACAATGGGATACTTAAGGTATACAGGCCTCAAGGAACACGACTTAATGAAAAATATACCCAAAAGAACAGAAGTAGTGGGCGATTTTCGGTAAATGTTTGAGGGTGGCTAAGTGCACAAGGACTTGGTGTATGTTATTTTATCAAAGGGGAGGTTCAATGCGGAGGTATATATACAGTGTGTCCCAAATTGGGGGGGGAATGTATGGGGATCTTGAAACAACGATAGATAGAAAATCGGTTAAATGGGGAAAGTTTTGGACAATTTTGTTATAAGCTAACCCCGTTTACTACATGGTTTTATCTATTCAGGTTTTTGATAAATTTTGAAAAAACCTGAAACATCCATTTTCGAAAATCGGCCATATTTTTTTATAAGTGAATTTTTTTTTAATCTGTTAAAACTTCTTCAACAACTTTTTTTGTAGAATATGACCGAGTAGTCAATTTTTATTTTGTACGTTTCGGGATTTTAGAATCATCATCAACTTTATTTTTTCATATGGACGACATATTGGATTTTTACGCAGCCATGCAAATAGTGCTTTTTATTCCGATTTCAACAATGTATAACATGTTATAATTTAAGAGTTTGTAACCTCATTTATTTCAAAAAACAAATATTTTCTCAGTTGGCCTTGATTCGGGCGAACGTATTTTTTTTTTTGTAAACAATAAAATATTAGTAATTGGCAAAATGGATAAGCTCAACAGATATTTTACAGAAATGGGTTTCGCGAACATAGCTATAACGTTAATACGTGTTACAAGAAAATGTAATGGCGCCCATATGAAAAAGTAAAGTTGATGAATCATAATCAACTTTACTTTTTCATATGGGCTCTATATGATTTTTTTGCAGCCAAATAGTGCTTTTTATTTCAACAATGTATAACATGTTATAGTTCCACTTCAAAAAACAAATATTTTCTCAGTTGGCCTTAATTCCGGCGAATGTCATCTAGCGTCATTATCAACTTAGGTCGGGTACGTTATTAAAATTTTTCAACTTTGTAAAATGGTTAATTATTTAAAGAAAAACTTGATATTTTGCAACGTTATTTCCAAAGCAATAGAAATGTTAATATAGCTGCGCAAACGTATGTCGACAATTATCCTGAAAGGCAGCATCCTAAACTAACATACTTTCGACAAATGGTTACAAATTTGCTTAAATTCGGAGGTTTTAAAAAACCACGACCTAAGAAGTACGTTGAAGAAAATCTACAACGAGATGCTGCAGTTAACCAACATTTTAAAGAAAATCCAACATCTTCAGCCAGGTATATTGATAGAGAATTCCACATACCTAAGTCAACCATTCATAGGGTAGTTGGGACTATTTAAAAATTATCGTTAATATGTTAAGAAATATAGACAACATTTTGAATTTCAGGTCGTTATTTTACATCTTCATTTTAGTAGGAATATTAATTTAGCCACTTTTCATTGTTTTTGTTTTCACTTATTTCAATTAACTTGTTACGTGTAGTTTTGTTGTAACACGGTATTAACGTTATAGCTATGTTCGCGAAACCCATTTCTGTAAAATATCTGTTCAGCTTATCTATTTTGACAATTACTAATATTTTATTGTTTACAAAAAAAAAATACGTTCGCCGGAATCAAGGCCAACCGAGAAAATATTTGTTTTTTGAAATAAATGAGGTTATAAACTCTTAAATTATAACATGTTATACATTGTTGAAATCAGAATAAAAAGCACTATTTAGCTGAGTAAAAATCCAATATGGCGTCCATATGAAAAAATAAAGTTGATGATGATTCTAAAAACCCGAAACGTAGAAAATAAAAATTTGACTTCTCTGTCATATTCTATAAAAAAAGTTGCTTTAAAGAAGTTTTTACAGATTTGAAAAATTTTCACTTATAAAAAAATATGGCCGATTTTCGAAAATGCATGTTTTAGGTTTTTTCAAAATTTATCAAAAACCTGAATAGATAAAACCATGTAGTAAACGGGATTAGCTTACTACATAATTGTCCAAAAATTTCCCCATTTAACCGATTTTTCTATCTATCGTGGTTTCAAGATCCCCATACATTCCCCACCAATTTGGGACACACTGTGGATCTACTACAGAATATCATGCTTCCTTCTGTACTGGATCGATTTCCGGACAGAAATTTTTTCTTTCAGCAAGATAAATGTCCCGTTTATACGGCCCGGCAAGTCGATGTATGGATGGAAAAGCAGCGGATCAGGGTTTTACCGTGTTAATGTAAACGAACTTAAGAATAAAATTTTAGAGACGTGGAATGAGTTACAAGGAAATCCGTACTACGCCCGGGCTTTGGACCATTCCATGTCTGGAAGGCTAAATAAACACTGTCTTAGAAAAAAACGGGGTTGCAATAAAATATTAGAGCCTACGCCAATAGTAAAGAGTACAATGACGTCAAATGCGCACAAACCGATATTCACCGAAGCAGCAACACGTGGGTCAGTGCAGTGTGTACTATCCGAACATCGGCATCGGTAGCTTGTTTATATTGATGTGAATATTACGAAACTAAAATTATGGTGTGTTTATCTTGGAACTTTTATGTGTTTTAGTGTGACTTATTAATTGTTGTGACTGTTTGGTGAGTTTCTGTTCCGATGCACCTTCTTCAATTTCATTTTATTTAGAAGTATATTTTACAGTAGATTCTTTGGTAATTGTTTAAAAAACGGTTTTCTGCTATTTCAAGGCCGCCGCCACTGCCATTTAATATCGAAACCTGCTGCAAAGAAAGACGGAGAGACTGCTCTCTCGATTTATTCGCGCAGCCAACGATGACGTCAAAGTATTCTTTACTATTGACAATTACTCTACATTTGTTTGGAAGGATATTTAAGTTTGTTTGAATTTATTAAATTGTTAATTAATTTATTAATTTGTTCGTTTTTATAAAATATAAATATTTTCTTTTACCTTCTGCTTTAATAATAGTTATAAAAAGTAAACCAAGGTAAAAAAGAGATTTACAAAAATTCACAGGAAAGTCAAAATTTTACAAATTTTTTGGCCAAGATTTCATGGCCGTCACTGTACATTATTCGTTCAAAAAACCTTTACAGTATTCATTTTTTTCCGAATTTATAACGTATATATTTGTTACTAGGCGTAAATTTTAGACTTTTATGTTAGAGTTCTGCCTGGTGTAAATTAAAGATAAACATCTTAAATTAAACTTTCTGTATTTACATTTTTTGGCAATGGCGACGGCCAATATTTTTTCCTTTCCCTTTAATCCGACCTTTTACAGTCAACTATATTTATAACTCTCGTTTTACGTTTTCTGTTTATTCCATATTTATTATTTGATCGCATGCATCGAATATGTATTTATCTAATTCTTTATGTAAAGAAAATTTAAGCCAATTCTCTGCATTGCCCTTTGAATTTTATTTCCGAAAATTGTTTGATCAATAACGAACTTAGCAAACCATTTACATCGCAATCAAGATACATTTTCATTTAAATTTCTCTGTTTTTCTTTTCATTCAGCCATATAAATTGATGTAGACTCGGGAAGATAATTTGTTTTGATGTTTTTATATTGGTGTGTTTTTATCCTGCAGCTAATTTAACCGAATTAAAAACCAAATTTCAATTTTGTGTGATAGTTTTGTCTTGAAATGTGATGTTTTCGAAAATGGCTAATCATTGTCAATTGAAAATAGCAAAGTGGTATAAACAATATTTTTACAGGGTTATCCAACGAGAACTACACAGGCCAGTTTTTTGACTTTACCTGTACAAAAAAAAACAATTAAAGGTCAAATACAACTGCTTAGGGTCATTTTTTTTAAATAAAATGTTCTATTTTTTATGTGATTTTCCGATTCTCTGTATATGTTTTGATCTAATCTGTTACAGCTTGTCACCTGTTAACCCTTTAGCAATAGTATCATTCAGTCAACTAAAAAAATAAGCTTTAAATTTGTTTATTCTTTTTTCGAATTAGTAACAAAACAACAAAAGGTTTTTTGTCAATATATCCATAAAAAACAGATACGACATAAAAAAGACTACAAATTAAGCATAAAATTATCGTATTCTCAATATAAATGTTATATGTCGTCCAACGTTTTCGAAACAAGACCCAGGCTCCTTTCTCAGTCTTTTTAGAGAGTCCCTTATAATATTTTAATCCTGGTTAGGTCTGCCAATTTTATTTACAATTTTTTGCTGTAGCTTATCAATATTTCTATTGGGCCATTGATAAACTAACTTTTTAAATGAACCCATAATAATCTATTAATTGGTGTGACATCCGGACTATTGGGTGGCCAATAAAATATTTCATTATGACGATTTCACTTGTTGTAACAACTATTCAATTACACTACCACTTCTCGGCATGAGGTGGAGCGCTCATCTTGCTTCCAAATAATATTATGGTAAATTCACAACAGAATTTTTTCTAGGGGTCTCAAATTTGGTTTGAAGAAATAACAGGTATATTTAGCTTGTTAGAGAGCTACGATAAAATAGTGGTCCAATAATTTAATTTGCTAACATCAATATACACTTATAGAATAAGTGAGCTCCACCCCTGAAACTTTTTCATTCCATATTTATAAGGGTTAGCTGCAGCCCTCTAGTTTGTATTTTTTCAGTTATATATCCTGTTGTTGTAAATGGCATTTTAGCGGTTTATGAGATTTTCTTATATAAGTTGTCCTTGTCTTCCTCTCTCGACAGCATCGAAGCAATAAATCGGAAACGAAGTCTTTTGAGGAGAAAGGATATTATATGGTTTAATAGAAAAAAATGTTGAGTCCTTTAAACTATTCCTTAACAGATTGTTCGGAGCCCTGGACCATACTTTACTTCTCGTAGAGCCTGTGGAGTAGGACTTATTAGATTTGTTGTAAGATATTGAACCTTGGCTTCCTTATATTTTGTCTTTTTATATTTCTTTGTCTATTTCTTATCGTTTCTGTTTTTAAGAGTCCTAATTTTTAAAACTATATTTACTGAAACACGCCTCTAGAAACTTTCAAAAAATCTTTGTGTTTCTCGAGCATTCTTTAAACTTTTGTAATATAATTTTACAATGCTGTGCAGGTACACAGACGGTCTTTAAATGAATTTGTTTTAACGTTAATTTGTTAATACTTCGTGATAATAATAAATTATTTTAAAACCTAATTTTTTAGTTGACCCAACGGCCAAAGGGTGAACAGGTATCCGTATCAATCTGTCAGATATGAACGATACGATAGACCAACATTTTTTCGATTTAAATGTGTAGAAAATAAACGTTTTAATTACGAATATATATCATTTTAAATCAACGCTGTACGAGAAATCGAATAATCACATCAAAAATGGGGCATTTCATTAAAAAAAACATCAAAATGATTCCTAGCAGTTATATTTAATGATTAATTGTTTTTTATCATTATTTTTTGATTTGGCAGAAAAAATTATGAAAGTTGGCTATTTCAGTTTTTTTTATAAAAGTATAGTAACAGTCCTTTCTGGATAAGTGGTATATTATCTTCATAGATTAAAAAAGAATTTAGGACACACAAGTATACTGTAGCAATAAGCAATAAGTAATATAGAGCACGTGGTTAGCTCTAAGTACAGTACAGTTAAGTCAACTGTTTTTAATAAAATTAATTAATATCTGTTATCACAAATGCCATGTCTCTCTTATTTCTTTAAATTCAACCCCTTAGCATATCTTAATTTTTATTTTCTCTTTACATTACCAATTTATTCTTCTCCATTCTGTCAAAATATTTTAAATTACTCTTTCGTTGTTTTCATTGTATTGTGGGCAGCTTCCAGAAATCAAAATAAAACTGATATTTTTTCCAGACTTAAGGCTTCCGCAAAATACTTCCGTTATGTGATAAAGAACGAAAGAAACCAAAATATAAGAGCGGATCGATATACGCCGTATAAAAACAGAATACGCCTTTTGGCTTCGATAGAGGGTCGGCGCGGTGCATATTAATATACGGGAAAAGATACATATTTGTTTTTGCTTATTATAATTCTAATTTTCTGATTTTTTTGTTAAAAAAACCCAGGCGAAGCGTTATTAACATTGGAAGCCGAGCTTTCTATATCAGACCCAAGGGAAATAAATCTGCATATTGAATGTAATATTTTTATCATATTAAAATTTTTAAGAATAGTTTTGTACTTACAAATGTTTTGATACTTTTAACTTACGCATGTAAGACCCTAAAGACAAAATGCTTTTACTTGTCGTAACTTTAACCTAACTCTGGTCTACTAAAACTAAAACATATTTAATGTTTTTATCTTAACTTAGAATGACCTTGTTCTTTATTGTGTATTCAACTATTTATGATGGCCCACATTATTCCTATTATTATCATCAATATTTTTATTTCCAATCTACAGTAACGGCCATTAAATCTTGAACAATTCTTTTTCCTTTCTGTAAATTAGGCTTATGCCACCTTCTACTGAATATAAATACTCGTTGAAAAACCTAATAAAAAAACAGATGTCAGTGTCTAAAAATATTTTTTAAATGCCAAACTTAACTTTGGATCAAAAAGTATTAATTATTCATTTTATTAAGCAGACAGGTTGGCCAGAAAGGGATGTGGCAGAAGAGCTTAACATCCCAAAGAGTACTATTTATTTTGTTAAAAAAATGGCAGAAAACACACTCCTTTGAGAGAAGAACTGAAAGTGGTCGCCCCAAACTATCGAATCAAGATCAAGACAATAATTTAGTTAATGTTTTGAGAAACCAACCATTTAAATCTGTAGTTACAGCAAAAACGGTAAGCAATTTCCCAGCATTGGTTAGAACGGCACGGCGAAGAATAAGGCAAATATCCGAATTGCGCTGCCACCCGACAGCCTTAAAACCGTTTTTAACAAATGCAAATAAAGAATAACGCATTGGATTTGCTTTACAATTTTACTTGGAACCTCAATTTTTGGGAAAATATAATATTCACCGATGAAAAAGTGTTTCAGTCGTGCTACAATGGGATACTTAAGGGAACACGATTTGATGAAAAATATACCCAAAAGGACAGTGCACAAGGACTTGGTGTATGTATTTTATCGAAGAAAGGTTCAATGCCGAGGTATATGTAGATCTACTACAGAATATCATGTTTTCTTTTGTACTGGATCGATTTCCGGACCGAAATATTATCTTTCAGCAAGATAAGTGTCCCGTTCATACGGCCCGGCAAGTCGATAAATGGATGGAAGCGCAGCGTATCAGAGTTTTACCGTGGCCCGCACGTATTCCGGATTTAAATGTTATGGAAAATGTTTGGGGCTTATTAGTTAAAAAAATAAATAGGGAAAATGAGTTTAGATCGCAAAATGTAAACGAACTTAAGGATACAGTTTTAGAGGCATGGAATGAGTTAAGAGGAATTTCGGACTACGCCCGGGCTTTGGTCCATTCGATGCCTGGAAGGCTAAACTCTGTCTTGGAAAAAAACGGGACCGCAATAAAATATTAAATTTGTTTGAATTTATTAAATTATCAATTAATTTATTAATTTGTTAGTTTTTATAAAATATAAATATGTTCTTTTATATTTTGCTTTATTTATAGTAATTAAAAGTAAAACAAGGTAAAAAAAATGCGATTTACAAAAATTGGCAAAAAAGTCAAAATTTGACAAAGTTTTTGACCAAGATTTAATGGCCGTCACTGTACATTATTTTTGAACTTTTTTTAAACAAAAACAGCAAGGTTTTCTTACTTTTTTAATTAAGTGCGATTTCTGTATTAATATTTAATTGTCACAAAATTTATGTAATAGGATTAAACTTGACAAGCACCCAAACTTTGGTCCGGTAGATTTTCACGTTTTCTAAAATAATTGTGTGATTGAGCTACAGTATCAACAAATCGTTTTGTCACTATCATTTGTTTGATTATATTAGTATTTTAAGTTAATAACCATATATGTTATAAGTACATGTTATGGCCGAGAGAACTAGCGAGCGGGGCTATAAACTTACAAGACCAATAAAGCCATGTTTATGTACGTATAACATAAAAGATTTTATATATGATTATAAAGGGTGGTTCAAAAAGTCGTTAATATTTGGTTGCGCTGTAGAAAATTTTGTAGGAGAGGTATTATGATGCGTCAGGCTTAAACGATAGATCAATTCAGGAAAATTTAGTCACCATGCAGCGTTACACGGAAAAGAAGCGCTCGTTTTGTGTACTCGAGTATTACCGCAACAACAATTCTGTCACTATTGCTCGCCGTAAATTTCGACAACATTTCAATTTGCACGATGTTCAGCCTTCCGTTAATTATGAAATGGGTTCGCAAGTTTGAGAAAACTGGTTTGGCGTTAAATAAACGCGTCCCTGGTCGTTTAAGGTCAGCGGGCAGCGCTGAGAACATTAAAAGAGTGAGAATGTCTGTGCGGCTACATCCAACCTTATCGACACAAAAGCGCGCGCCTAAGTCGTCGGGGTTTCGCATCCTTCACAAAGTACGGATGCACCCGTACAAGATTTAGTAGCAAGAATTAAAGCCAACGGACCTTGCTAATATACTTTTATTCGCTAACAAAATATTGAACAGATTTCCAGAAGTCGACAACATCTTATTCTCCAATGAGGCTCATTTCACCCTAATGGGCATGTCAATACTCAAAATTACCGCTACTGGTGTGGGGAAAATTCTAAGAAAAAACATCAAAGGTCTCTGCATAGTCCAAAGGTCACACTTTGGGCAGGAATATCGGGATCCGGAATAATCGGTCCATTTTTTTTCGAAGATCAGCAATGCCACGCAGTAACGGTAAATTTACAGCGTTATGTCGACATATATTAAAACTTTTTTATTTCCGCTTTTCAAAAATTTAAGGTATGCACTCGTGACACTTGGTTCCAAAAGGACGGAGCCACCTGCCACACTTCAAATCTCTCTTTGCCCGTCGTTCGGACGCTTTTTCCAGGAAAATTGATTTCTCAAAGAGAAGACATTCAGTGGCCCCCTCGAAGCCCGGACTTAACTCCCTGTGATTTGTATTTATGGAGATATCTTAGAAGTCAAGTATACCGTAACCGCCCCGCCACCCTGAAAGATCTAAAGAACAATATTCGACAAGAAATCGAAACCATACCTGCAGACACTTGCCGCTGTATTATGGAAAATTTTAGAAGTCGGCTTTAGGAGTGCCGGGACAGAAATGGGGCACATTTAGACAATGTTATTTTTAAAACATAAATTTTCACGAATTTTTGCATGTTTTAAAAAATAAATTTGTTACAATTAATGAACTTGTTTTTTATTTAATTTCAAAAGTTAAACAACTTTTTGGACCACCCTGTATTATAAACGAGTTAAATAATAAATAACTGCTTAATTAATATCAGTAATTATTTATGTAATATTATGTAGGTAAATGATAAATTATATTACCTCGACTGACATTTTAAGTCTAAAAAATACACTTTTGTGATTTTAAAGTTTTTGGATACATTTAAATTTTTAGATTGCCTCATAAATAAATGATACAGCAAATGCAATAATATTTATTAGTTCCCCATAGCTTTGCTGCAGACATGCTTTTAATGAAACTAATACCGGCATTATTTATTCGTTTAAATTAAAGTTATGATATTTCCAGTCAACATATTTAATAATTAACTGACATATATTAGAAAATTGCTGGGGCTATAATCATTTATTTCATGAAAATATAATTTAATTTTAACAGTGATTAAATAATGTAGTAAACATAAAATTTGACCACAATGTGATACAACATTTAAATCAGTTAAAAGTACAAATAATTTTAACAATGCTTTACAAGAGTAGCTTAATTAATTAGGCATTTACCCCTTAATAAATATTAAAAATTAAAAAAACTCACCCATTTTAATTACTTGATGTGATTAACGAGCTAATATTTCACCAAAATAAGAACATGTGCCAACCATATCTTATTAAGTCTTATAGATAAGGAAGCTTAACACTAAATATATTGTTAGTTATTGTTTCAATACCTGTTCTTACTATAATATACGTCAGTTTTGTGGTTTCTATTTAAAAATATTTTATTATTTTTACTGTTAAAATTTATAATAAAAATACAAAATGTTTTGGGCTCACCACATCCGCTAACTTTAACCTTTTTTATTGTATTTTTTATTTTTTGCTCTTAAGATAAGACTCATCATGCAAAAACTCTTAACCGACATTTTTTTTCTTAAATATGCACTACCTTAAATTATTCTATATTTTTAACGCAGCTTTATCCCTTTCTTTGATAGATAAAATTTAGTTCTGATTAGGGCCTGTTTTTATTTTTTAAAAGAAAAAAAAATATATTAATTTTATTAAGATTAAACGAAATAAAATTTCTTTCAATAAAATATTTTTTATTATTATTAAATTTTTAGTTACAAAATAATCGATAAAACCATATTCCTACATATATAACAAGGCTTAAGAATTTTTTAATTTTAATTATATATATATATATATATATATATATATATATATATATATATATATATATATATATATATATATATATATATATATATATATATATATATATATATATATATATATTATATATATTATATATAATATATATATATATATATATATATATATATATATATATATATATATATATATATATATATATATATATATATATTTTTATATATTATATATATATATATATATATATATATATATATATATATATATATATATATATATATATATATATATATATATATATATATATATATATTATATTCAAATTATAAAAAAATGTTTTATATAAGAATGTTTTTTATCTGACATATTATATCCCTATATTCAATTGTTTACGAGATATTCGCATTTAAAGGCAAATTTAGAATGGAAGAATCCGTTCATCTCGGAATGTTGTTTTACGTTTCTATGGTTTTAGAGGTTTTTGTAAATTGACAAAACAGCCATAGTGATGATTAATAAGTAATTAGATATAGCATGACGAGTAGAAATAGGTTTTACCTTAAATAAGAGAAATCGATTAAAACAATTTTTTTACAGATTAATAAAACTGTCGTTTTAACATTTTTAGCTAGTTACTATGGTTTTTATGCCACCCTCGAAAAACCGCTAAAACCATAGAAACGTAAAACAACATTAAAAAATAGGCGACTTTTTCCCTTTTAAATATGTATTTAAATGCGAATATCTCGTAAATAATTAAATATAGGGATATGATATGCTAAATAAAAAATAATCTAGAATTTCATGCGAAAAACAAAAATGTAACAAAAAATATAGGGAGTCATTTAAAAAAATGAACTTTGTCCTTGTACGTACTTTTTGTTACAACCTGTATACATATCGTTGTTTGCAAAATATAGAGCACACCTTAAGCAGCCTTATTGGACGGTGCAATGGACTAAAAATTCCAAGATCAAAAATATCTTGAAGTTCTTTCTTCTGTTTTTGCTGCTTTCCTGCGAGCGATTTTTAGAAAATTGGACAATATTTTTCTTGTACATGCATTAAATAATATAAACAAAATATGAAATAATAAATAATTTACAATACTGAATGACGTCTAATAAAATTTCATCGACACTAAAATTATTTTTATAAAATTAAATTATTATCATTTAAAATTAAATTCACTTTTTTAACTTCTATTACCGAAAACCCAAACCTATAATTTTGGGAAGAAATGATAAAAGTTTTACAAATATTTCTAACTTTTTTTTGTCTTTATTTAAGAACCATCATGTTTTCCCATTATAAAATATTTTTGTAAATATAATATTAAAACACCCACACTACTTTTCCAATGTAAAAAAAAATTTTTTTATTGCAACTTTGTTTTTATAGGGTGGCAACTTTTTGATAGATATAGCAAATTTGATGATACGTTCTTAATTTGATTTTTAAGTCAACTGCAACGTTAAAAAAATAATCGCGGCTAACTTGATTTATCTTACAGATAGGTGGCCTTTTTCAAATTTTTATAATTTCATTACACCTTAGTATCTTGGTTGCTAATAAAGGTAAACAATTACAGAAAATAGCATGTTAATGTAGTTAATTATTTTTTATCACTATCGTAGACGTAATGCAAAGATCTCTTTTTAAAATCGGACACCTTTTATTTACTTTGACTATTTATTTCCTAATAAAATAACCTATTTATTAATACCACACACTATATATTTATTTTCAAAGAAATTGGATATTTCTAAAAAAATGAAGGAAAACCTTATATGATTTAAATTTTGCACACCTTGTATAAAATCAAGTATCTGCATTGCAATAAACTTATCAAT
>JAHBCN010012792.1:0-22500 GCA_019359885.1 Listronotus oregonensis
AATAAAGCCAATGATTGGATTGAAGATTAATATTAATTAAAATCAACGTTAATTATGCACACACAAGAAATTAAAATCAATATTTACATTTTTCTACTGTTCAAAAGTATAACAAGCTTTTTTAGTTTCTTTAATTACAGTGCTGAAACTAAATGTCGGATTAGTTTCCACAATATATATTAAAATTATAGAAAAAATACATTAAACACTCTTCAACGGTTAAACGTATGTCTTGGCTTTTTAATAAGCCAAGGGTGTTGGCTTTATTTTTACTGGATATTGCATTGCTTAAAAGGAAGAGTTAAAATAAAAATCTATATTTTATGGCCATATTATTTTGGGGACCGCACAAAAACTTCATACAGGGCAATGCGAAAACCACAGCCTATATAAGCTGTGGTAAAACTCCCATTCACGCGGGCTGGGTGTTCATGATGAAAAAATTTCGAACCCAAAATATCGAGTTGCCCGATTTACCAATAAAGGCGCCACAAGTCGAGGACTGAAAACTTAGGCAAAGGTGTAAAGGGGTGAGTAGGGTGGTCTAAAGAAAAAGATAGGCATAGTGCACGCGTTTTAACATGGGTATTGCGTATCTTTCCACTTTTCAATAAACGGTCACACTAAATAATTCTTTTTAAGGTATTAAATATTAAGTTAAAAATTTTAAAAATTATGGTGTATTCAAAATACTTTAAGAATTTACTCCCGTTAAAAATTTAACTTAAAGTTAATTTTTCAACAAGTTAGACAATTGTTAATTAACAAAATTGTTTTTAACTTTCGTCTTCATTGTACATTAAAAAAAATGTTTAAATAATTGTCGTATAAATTTTTCGTGTTGTAAAGCCCTTTATTTACATATCTAACAAGATCTCGCCATAAAATTTTAAAAAATGTAATGCTTTGTTTATAATAATTTTATAACTCTGACAATATTACTTTGATTTTTCATTTTTTGTCAAAATTATAAAATTATTATAATCAAAGGATTAACATTTTTTGAAACTTTTATAGTATTACTTTATTAAGTATGTATATAGGAAGGGTTTCACAAGGAAAAAATATACTACCATTATTTAAGCATTTCTTTTAATATACAATGAGGACAAAAGATCCAAACAATTTTATTAATTGACAATTGTCTAACTTGTTGAAAAACTAACTTTAGGTTAAATTTTAACGGAAATCAATTCTTTAAAGTGTTCTGAAAACATCATAATTTTTAAAAAAATTTAATATTTAATACCCTAAAAAATTATTTAGTGTGACGTACTCGGTTTTGACGCCGATCGCGCAACCAAAAATGTCGCGCTGAGGCCCATTTTCAGCGTTAAATTAAAATTATAAATAATGAAGAAGGAACTCCGAAGTTTGACCTTTGTTATCGGAAATTTCCTCCTCTTTAAGGATCTTTTTTGCAATTTCCGCTATCTTTTATGTTTTTTGAATTATCATCAAAAATCGAAATGGCTTTTTTTATTTTGCGCGCCGAATGAGCTATCGCTCATATTTTTTGAAGCCTTCTAGATCGGGAGATGATGACAGGTGATGGTCTTCCATTTTATATCTCATGCCCTTTTAAGGGTTGATAATTAATCCTAAAATGTGAAAGGTAAACGGGTTCTTAGCCGCCGCACGCTTTCCCGTTATAAGGAAAAGCACTTTTCTTTTTGCGAAGAATTTTCGTGTTTTTTTCGTGTTATTATACTGCCTGCCGTTGTAGAATAAGGAAGTACAAACAAATTAAAGATGTAATAATTGATGGCATGCAATTCTCAGCGGTCAAAGGGGCTCAAAGGGTTATGATAAGAATAAAAAAATTAAATCAAATTTCCGTGTTTTCAAATTGCATGCTAACGTAAAGAATTGAAGTTTTAATCACAAAAACACTCTGGAAAAATTGGCATGCGCCGTGGTATGACCAACGATAAAAAATTTCGGGAAAACTCTGTTAACATTTAGTACCGATTTTCCGTGACTCCAAACTGCATGCCATTAGAAAGATACTTAATTTGTATAATTAACAAATAGTAGGAAATTTGGCATGCGCACCAGGCTGTCGTAAAATAGAGGCATGCATGACGAAAGTTGCACAAGATTCTGTGCAAATTTACGAGTAGGTATGTGACTTTTTTTTGCATGCCGTTTTGTATTTCGTTTATATATATTATTTCAAGTTATTGACGAAAATGGCATGCATGTAGCTATAGCCCAACATAAAAAAATGTGAAAAAATTGAATACACATTAATTCCTCAATTGTAACAAAAATCTGAAAAATTCCGTTACTTTTTCTTGCATGCCGCTTTGTATTGTGTTAGTAAATATTATTGTAAGCTGAAACAAAAAATGACAGGCATGTAACTTGATCCAAATAGTTAAATAAATAAAAGAAGATGGTTAAATTTAATATTTTGTGCAACTATTATTCTTATTTATAATGCGGTGATCTTATTCAACATGCATGCCATTTTCGCCATAAACTTAGAATAATATATTTTAAAGAATTACAAAACGGCAAGCAAATTAAAAACACGGAAATGTTACCAATATTTTGTGCAACTATTATTATTTATAATGCGATGGTCTTATTCAACATGCATGCCATTTTCGCCATAAACTTAGAATAATATTTTTAATGAAATACAAAACGGCATGCAAATTAAAAACACGGAAATATTTCGAATATTTTGTGCAACTTTTATTATTTTTTATAATGCGATGGTCTTATTCAACATGCATGCCATTTTCGCCATAAACTTAGAATAATATTTTTTTATGAAATACAAAACGGCATGCAAATTAAAAACACGAAAATGTTACCAATATTTTGTGCAACTATTATTATTTATAATGCGATGATCTTATTTAACATGCATGCCATTTTCGCCATAAACTTAGAATAATATTTTTTTATGAAATACAAAACGGCATGCAAATTAAAAACACGGAAATGTTTCAAATATTTTGTGCAATTTTATTATTATTAAAAAATGCGATGGTCTTATTTAACATGCATGCCATTTTCGCTATAAACTTAGAATAATATTTTTTAATAAAATACAAAACTGCATGCAAATTATTATTATTATTTATAATACGATGGTCTTATTCAACATACATGCCATTTGCATGAGAAAATTATTTGGTTATAAAATTAATATTTATACTTTTTAGGGGCAGTTTGAGATCACGGAAAATTTGTACTAAATGTTAACAGAGTTTTCCCGAAATTTTTTATTGTTGGTGATACAAGGGGCGCATACCAATTTCTTCAGAGTGTTTTTGTGATTAAAACTTCAATTCTTCACGTTGGCATGCAATTTGAAATACGGAAATTCGATTTAATTTTTTTATTTTTATCATAACCCTTTAAGCCCTTTTGACCGCTGCGAATTGCATGCCATCAATTATTACAGCTTAATTTGTTTGTACTTCCTTATGCTACAACGGCAGGCAGTATAATAACACGGAAAAACACGAAAATTCTTCGCAAAAAGAAAAGCGCTTTTCCTTATAACGGGAAAGCGTGCGGCGGCTAAAAACCCGTCTACCTTTCACATTTTAGGGTTATTTATCAACCCTTAAAAGGGCTTGCGGTGTAAAATGGGAGACCATCACCTGTCATCATCTGCCGATCTATTCTAAGTATTTTTTGCAGGAAACACACTTCCCGACTATACTATAAGCCAGATAGATCTCTGTAATTATGTTGTGTATTATACGTTTGCCAAAAGATTAAATTATTGTTTTGTATTGTTTATTATTTATTTGATTATTACTAAGCACACATTTTTTAATTTGACGATAATGTCAAAAATTAACTGTTGTCCATTGTTACCCCAAAAATTCCACGAGAAATTAAATAAAAATTGAAATATTGAAACAATACAGGGAAAAATAAAAATTGATGCTACTATAAAAGCGGTTTGATGCGAGGATTCAAAAATTTGTGGTTGTATGCAGCATGCAAAAACCTTTAAAAAGAGGTGTCACACGACGCCCTTTGACATAAAAAAATATACATTGATGATGTCACGTCGTTGCTGTGACACAGCTGTCATTTTTATGTAGGTTGTCATCATTTTGTTAGTCGTTAGCGTTTTGATAGTCATACCAAATTTGGTTTAAATATCTTCACTACTTCGAAAGATATGCTGGGGAACTTTATGTCCTCACTGCCAATTTAATAATTTTGTAGTCTATAGTATTTACATTATTCACTAATGCCTATCAATACCAATGTAACAATAATTTTTCTTTACAAAATGTTTCTGTAAAATTAAAATTAAGGGTACCTACCTTTCTTTACTGTAATAAAACCAATAACAATAAACCTCAAAAAATGTTGCCAATAAAGATCTGAAATACTTACCTGATGGATTAAAAATTTTTAAAAAAATCTTGTTGTTGCTAAACTCTTACACAAATAAAACATATATAACTTGAAAGCAATATTTATAAATACATTTATTTATCAGTTCGATGGGAAGTTGCACATTATATGCCTATGTATTTATCAACTCACGTGCTGTCTGTAGAATTATCTTAAAGGAAATTAAAATTTAATACTAATTAAATTGTTATCAAAAAAATTTAGCTTTAGTTGGAGAAAATGTTAAAAAAAGTCTTTATATTATCTAATTACATTTTAAAGCAGTATAAATGATTTATTGCAAATTTACTTTTACAAGGTACTTGCCTATTTTAGTAGCTTTAAAGCCGGCTTTGAATAGTACCATTTTTCCCCTTAAATTTTAGTATCGAGTATCCCTCGCGAGTCAGGCACAAACGAGTCATGAATTTGATTCGCGAGTCAAAATGAATTAAGGGTGACCAGCCAGTTGTCGCGAGACAGTCACAAGAAAGTGACTCCAATAAAACTAGTTTCTCACCATCATCAATTTGTGTGTATGGTAAAAGTGGGACCAGTAAAATTTTTTTTAAAAATGTGTTAATGTAAATTAAGTTAAATTGTCTATTAAAATATTTTCTTAGTTCTGGGAACTTTATAATTGAAAAGGTAGGTGCGCGTAATAATACCTATAAAAATAAGTCCAAAATTTCTGTCAATGACGCATCGCTCGCCTTTAGAGTGCCCCGGGTTGTGCGGCGTCAGGGGAATCAATTCCAGTGGCGTGTGCATTTCAGAAAATAAATGATAAAATTTCGTCAAAACATGAAAATATTTTTTACAAGCAAAATTTGTTTCCCACATTTTGATCAACTCTTTAAATTAGTAACAAGCCTGTATTATTTTGGTAATTATTTGGATTAATAAAAAATGTAGATTTTTTGCTAAATTTTGCACACCTCCTATTTTGAGGTCATAGAACACATTACATTTTTTTTATTTTTATTTTATCTTCTCCGATTTTATTTTGCTACATAAAAAAGTAATAAAATTTTAGTCTTAACATAAATTAAAAAAAAAAAAACGTAAAAACAGAACGATAGACAATCCAAGTTACACCGACTTGCCAATTCACCACCGATCTTACAAATTCAATATTAAATACGATATTTACACGCATTGCTTTATCAAAAATATTTACTATATGAGGAACACGAAGCCCCAAAATCATCAGCTTGTAAAATCCAATAACGATATCGGGTCTTTCGAGCTCCATATTTAGTGGATATGTTTGACAAACATTGCGGGCAACAATTTCATAAAGAAAACTATAATAACTTAGCAACAGGTCAACATTTTTTAGCCGCGTTTACACTATGCAACTTGTTTAATAAACTTGTGTTTTACAACCGAGTTGTACAACAAGTTCAAAAACGCAATATAAAAAGTTGTAGAATGTTTTACAACAAGCGTGTTGTACAACCAAATATCGTGTTTTTGAACAAGTTGCAGCCTTCCCGGTCCAAGTCGGTAAACATCAAAGAAAGTCAAGGTTTCATGAACTTGTTTATCAAACATGTTTAAAATTGTTTTGCGCTGAGCAACTTGTTTATACAACAGGTCAGTATGCCTCCGGCTGTCATCTAGTAAACATCGCATAACCTGTCTGCGCAATTTTTGGTTATTGCGATAATTGTGCTAATGGAGTGGCGTCAGGCAGACGTTTTTAAGTTAATCGAGGGATACAAGGAAAGGAAACTTTTGTGGGACCCTACGTTGGTCGATTTTAAAAACAGAAACAAACGGCATGATGCTTGGGATGAATTGGATGAACAGCTAATTGTGTTGAATTGTGCTTAAATTTTAAACATATAGGACAAACTCTTGCAAGAGTCACCAAAAGTTAAAAATCGTAGGGTTACCGATAGTCTTTCTTTCACCGAAATTGCATCCCTAAATGATATAGTTTTCTTCTCAATTTGTCCTCCGATACACAGAATCAAGTACTCAAAGTCTGAACTTGTCATTCTTAAGAAGTTCTTAAAACTGCCGTTAGTTCTCAGTTCCACCGCCAACGAGTATCTGTCATTTCTTTGCAAATCGAGTATTAAATCACCACCACTATATTTTTTCCTTGCTTTCAATAAAGGACGTACCCAAAACCGTCTTTTAGCCCTTACATTTTTCGAACAGCCTATAAACACACACGCGGCTGCAGCAAGCATCACGTCCTTATTGCTTGAAGCAAAGACAAATGGTTATAGTGATAACTACAATTGTCTTTGCTTGAAGGCATCATTGCAACTAGAGGTGAAGATTTAAACATGTTGCAGATGTCAAAGGGTGTTTCAGCCCTTTGTTTAAAAACAAATGTTTAAAAAAGTTCGATGAACATCAGTTTAAGGTTTGTAAAACAAACAAAAGTTTATTTAACAACTTGCATAGTGTAAACGCGGCTTTATAGAATTTCGAGTTGAATTCTGACTTAAACGTTTTACCTACTTTTTATTGAAAATTAAGGTATTTTTTCCGTACTTTTTGATTGATTTTTTTTTTAATATTAAAATAGTATGAGTTTTTTAAATGTGTTTTCGTGCAAATGTAGTAAAATGTAATTAAATTTTTTTATTATTATTCTTTTAAAATACTATAAGAGAGGGCCAAAAAAACAACTTCCGATTCATGTTTAACAATCGGAAAGTAGGGAGTGTGCAAAAAATAGCGAAAAAATCGCATTTTTTAGTTATCCAAATAATTAATAATTTTGTTTATTTGCCTTTTAAACCTCTGAATACCGTACGCGAAGAAACTTTTGTTAAAGTTGCACATATATCCGCAGCATCCAAAGTGGTTAGTTCAGGATTTCGTTCCCGAATCCCATGGTAAACATTTTGAACCATTATTTGTTCTTTTGACGTTAACTGGGCTTTTTTTGTAGGCGGATTACTAGTTGAAGGTTGGTTAATATTCATAGTTTACTGAATTAAAAGTACTTAACAACACTAAATCTTTATATACAATTACATACACTAAATAAGATAAACTATAATAAAATTGGCACAAAACAAAATCTATATACTACGAAAACTAGAAATTTACAATATTTAGAAAATACCCTGTATAGCAATTAAAATTTAAACTCACAAAATCTGTCCATAATTAATAATAACTAAGTAAAATTATCGAACATCACGAAAACCCTATCGATACGCCTATTTTTAAGTCTGTTCAAGTTGTAAACTAAGAGATGTGTGTTGCCACATTTATTGTCTTCTTGAAAACAATGATTTTAATACATATTGGCGTGCTATTTTAAATGCGATTGCTGGCTGGTAACTTATTCTCGCGAACTATGACAACGTGGCGATGAAACTTTTGACCGGTTCACTGTTATTTGAGCGGAAAAGTATATCATCGGCTTAAAAATCATTTACTAGTAAGTGTTAGATTTTTATTCAGCCGCTTCGTCGGTTGGGTGGCCGGTATTAAATGAGTCACTGACAGAAATTTTGGACTTTAGGTATAGCTAAGGAAAGATTTGAAATAAAATCAAAACTATTAATTCAAATCAACAAATTTAAATGGTTATTGAACTTACAGATCTCTTACTACACAATATAAGCAAATTGGTAATTTCCGCGACAAAAATAAACAAAATTAAACATTTATAAAAACCTTGTCAGTAGGCCTTATTATACTATAGTACGGTAATAAGGCCTGGGACTGTAACATACCTAAATATTCAGAATAATTGTCGTACATTTGTTAATAAGGAATAATAATAATAGTTATGTATTATTTATACTTAAATTTTTAAAAATAATAACAAATTTCTTTTCTTGACAGCCATCAGGGCGAACGCACTCCTCCACTCCGCTACTTGCCGCATTAGGCACATTGCCTCATATTAGCCATAGAGCTCTTTTTCAATTTCTTTTCTTCCTTGTTTTTGATAAATGGATCTTTGGTAACTTGAGTTAACTTGAGTTTCTCTGTAATTTAAAGCTTTTTTCTTGTAATTGATGTATTTTTATTATCTTTAATTGGCGTAGGCATAAGCTGATGAAATGCTGTTCTTTTGAGCTTAGAGAGGGCCACATGATTTTCTTTGTCGTCTGAACTAGAACTATCATAAACCAATGCTCGTTTCGAATACATTGTGGTTGCAATCACTAAAAATACCAATTAATAAAATAGCAAACCGTTGTAATTATTTATTTTCATTTCTAACATTTTAATAAAGACATGAAATAATCTGTAAAATAAACAAACGTTGATAAGAAACGAAGAAGGACAGTCCTTAATACCCACCAACAACGTATGTACCAAAAATAAATAAATCCTATTTGAACCTATATGCTTTTAACACATAACCGGCCTAGTGATGATCGCGTTGTTAAATTTAGCAATGGACTTAGCAATTGTTAAAAGCTAACAACGGTTTAGAATGTTTAACAAAATGTCAGATTTTGACAGATTGTCTACTAAAATCATTGAATAATACTGACAATGACGTTTTATTAACATTCTAAACCGTGTACTTTAACAATTGCTAAGTCCATTGCTAATTTAATCATCACTCCAACATGTTTTAAAGCATAAAAAAGAATACTATCTGCAAATTTAAAATAAAAGTGTAACATTTAAAAAATACTTACGATTGAGTCGAACTATTTTTTATAATTCGTGCTGCACAACCCCACCCTCACTATGAATGATACCATACTGGTGACAGTGACGAAGCTAACGCGCGACTATAAGCCTGAAGTGTGATCTGTGACTGTTAGCTACATGCGTATGTGAACCGGAGCGGCACCGATCATTTTAAATTGGATTTTTGGAACTTAAGCCTTATTATCCGGGCCTACCTTATTATTTAATTTACATTAGCCTATTTATCCCATTTTATTTATACACGCAAAAATTATAACCATTTTTGCAGTTACAAAACATCCCAAGAAGTATTGTAAACGTCACTTTATAGTCAAGGAATTCTTTCGTAGATGTTTCCAGTATGACATACTGATTTTTGTATAACCTAGTAAACGGTTAACTCGGTCTGGTTCATTTTTAATCCACATGCTTTTGACTCGGGTAGTTTACCGACTACTGCGCGGATAAAAGTGAGGCAGCCTACCGAATCAAGCGGACGAGCCAGGAAATTATCTGGAATATTCAAGTTTTGATTCGCGAAACTGTCTCGCAATGAAAATTCTCACTGTATAAATTCAGCTTAGGATCTGACCTTGTTCTTTTCTTTATCTGCCTGCAAAGGTTCTTCCTTTCTCCTCCAAATCTCCATATACTTGAGTCTCGCTAAGAGGTCATTCAGTGCTTAGGTAGGTTTAAAGTGAGTGGACTTTTTACGCCCTCCACTGCGACCGCTCGGTCTATTGTGGCTCACACCTTTTTATATTTCTCCCAGTAGGATCAGACTTCTAATGAATCCGATGCCAGATTGGGAGAGAGTTCTTACATCTCCTCTTACTCGTGTCGCTACCGGACACGAGCACAATATGTGTTCTGATGTGTTCTGGTGTTCCTGTCGCCTGGAGAGTATGACGAGCTGACGGTTAGGTTCGTCATGCCCTCCTCTCCCAGCCTCGTGTCGTGGGAAGCTACCAGGTCCTTGTTACAGGAACCAGATGTTCTTTCTAAGGCCGCTTCTCCGGCTTTATCCTATGAAAACGGTCCTATCCGCTTTCTGTTTAAAGCCAGGGAACCCTTTTCTCTATAAAGGCGGTTTTGTCCCCATTCTGTTTGGATTCAGGGATTCCTTTCTAAGCACCTGTTTGTTCGGGATGGATTAGCTCTTCCCGGTGAAACAAACGCCGGTGACTTCAGGGGCACCTTTCGAAACGGATTCACCCGTTTCGGTCGGCGCACCTTTGTCTGCTTGTGACCTTAAGTGGCACCTCTCAAAACGGATTTATCCGTTTCGGTCAGCGCACCTTTGTCACTTTTTTCCTATAAAAGCGGTTCTGTCCGCTTTCTGTTTGGAGCTAGGGAAGTAATAGACAGAGCCCCGCATTACCGCAGTAAGGCTAGATACTCTGAGAGGTCGCCCTGTATCTCAGAGGCACCGTTGGAGACACCTGTTTAAAGCACAGGATGTCATTTACTCATCAGCACGGTATGCTAACACCTTGAGTCAAAGCCTTGTGTTCATCTTAGCTTCGGATCCAGTTCCATACGCTAGCCAAAAGAGTTGCCGATAACCAGCAACTCTAGCGCATGTTCCAAAAGATCCTTCTGGGCCCAACCACGACAACGACGTATGAACACAGTGGTTGGGATTCAGTGCTTAACACAGATGTCAAAAAAGAACTAGAATACTTACTAGGAATTAAAAATGTTACACTCATGCGTAGCCAGCCACTAAGTGATTTTTTCTTTACGATTTTGGCAAACCTTAAAAAACTAGTTTGTCGAGACTGCACGAATTATCACACAAGACGGTAAAAAGCTATTAATTTTTTCAAAAATATAAAGCCGCAACAAGATAAAACATATCACACCGCCATCTCCAAAACTAAATCGACTAAATCAACTAAATAACAGTTGACACATAAAGTTTGTCCATATCTGTAGTGTCCTAATTTTTCCAAAAATACCTATGAGACGGACCTCGCAGGTGTGTACCATTTTTATTACACGGGCGCTTATAGGAGTCAGTCTTTAAGTTCTTTTTAGAGGTATGTGGAGCTAAATCAGGCGAATACAGGGTTTCGGAACAATAAGTTGAATTTTTGGCGAAACAATATCGAATTATTAATGCTGAGCGAGCCGACGCGATGCGAACCAAGGGTTTATTTTTGGCCTTTTGCGGCGAATAGCAGTACGCAAAAGATGCCTAACAGTTAAACAAGAATCCTTGTTTACAGTTTTGCTATTTTTTGTTATCTTTGTGACTGTCTGCGAAGGCTTATATGGAGCCAAAGTACTAGGCACCGTGAGAGCCGAGTTTTTCGATGTGTAACCTATTTGTCCCCTCGATTAAAGATATCCGTCAACATGACCTTTATTTTTGAGTAACTGGCGCAGTTATTTTGGTCTTGGTTCACCCTCTGCGTAATAATTACTCAACTAATCGGATGTTTTCGGGTCATAGTCGTTAATCCAAGTCTCGTGTGCTGTAATGATGCTTTTAATGAAGGTTTGGTAGTAAGTATATCCTCCATAGAGAAAACAAAGCGGTTTAACTTTGTAAAAAGGTGTATAGCGTTTCTATTAGAAAACGATAGGTTGCACTGGCTACGATCGTACGGTATACTAAAACAGTGTTACCAGACATTATGATGGTATTCATCCCATTTTTTTGCAAATTAAATAAGTTACATTTTAAAAGAAAAAAGTTTAAATAATTAAATGATTTAGTTGATGAACGTACCTTCGAACATATACCTACTAGAGGCAGCCTTGGCGCTTGACGTGCCAGAAAAAGAGGGCGCCAATAAGTTTAATCCCTTTCTCTTTCTGGGATGAGTGAATATTTCCTTCTCCATGGCCAAATGGCTAAATCTTGTATTGTTATGTTGGTTATGTTGGCTATAAATAAGACAGTAAGAAAGACAAATAGAAGATACCAATGCTAAAGCATAGAGTCACTGATTCCCAAACTTTTTTCTATGGCGCTCCCTTTTTTCAATTAAGAAATGGTCGCACCACCCCCCTCCTTCCCCTGACTAAACAGAAACATTTCTTTTACTAAAAAAAAGAGGCCTTTATTAACAAACATAACATTTGAACACTAATCTAATTTAATGCGAAGTATGGTGCTGCATTTCCTTAAAAAGGTTGGAAATTCTTGGTTTTATCTTTGAAAGTGCGCAACGTAGGTCATTAACAACATCAAGCAGGCTCCGTTTTTTTGTTTTAATTTCCATTAAAACAGAAAATCCTTTTTTACATAAGTAGGTTGTCAAGAATGGTATGTAGAATTTTAAAGTCATTTTCGCGATTAAAGCATAGATGGGAAGATATTTTATCCATAATGTGGAAATCACCAAATTTTTAAAGTAATTTTTCGCCACTGAGTCGTATTTTCAGTCGATTGCTTGTTCTTGCATGTTTATATCAGCAAATTTATGTTCATTATTGTCATGTTAATTAGGAAAATATTGTTGGAATTCATCACAGACACTTTTTAGATAAAATGTATGTTGTAATATCTTTGTTTTTAGCAGTGTCGTCAATATTCTACATTAATGAAGCCAATTTCGGAAATGCGAAAAAATTCGGTGTTTGAGCTTGCAGACGACGTTTTCATATATAAATCTTTTTTTACTTAAACTACTTTTTTTTCTGAGCTCTCGCGCCTGGCGTAGTGTATAGGGTGACTACTCACTGATCATAACCCTACCGCGGCGCACGGTTGCGCGAATTCTAAGTTATCCGTAAATAAGGATGAACAGTAAATTTACATTTCACTTCTTTAAGTCAGATATAAACAGTTGTTTTCTGTAAATCAGGTCTTTTTAAATAGTGGGCCTATATTTTTATATAAAGAAAATATAGAATTTGGTACAAATCCACCACAAAATTAGTATTTTAAAGAAACAAAATTCTCGGATCCAAAAACTTTAAACCTACAACTCTACATTTTAATTTTGTTAAATTTTTGGAAAAAAAACCCCAGTCTTCATATTTTCGTTGGGAGTATTCCATACTCCCCAAATCCCCCAGTGTGGGGGTGGGAGGGGGGGCGCAAATGTTAAGTCCCATCAAGGGCGCGGCCATACCTAGATACGGCCCTTTCTGGTAGGCCAAGCCTGATCTGTTAAAAAAAAAAATAAGTTTTATATTTTGGATTCCACCCAAATTGCAAATTTGCCAATTTATTCAAACAAAAGTGGATTGCAAAATTATTTTCTAAAAATTATCTTATCATATATTAATCATAGCTTTTTATGGTTAAATAGGAATGTTTTCAGAAAAATCTAAAATGTCCAAAACAAATTTTGCAAAAATACGCTTCATTACCTTTTCCTTTTGTTTATTACCATTTTGCAACAAGCATAATAATTTTATGATTTCTAATCAAAACTATTGTATAGAAAATTTAGTTGTACATTTTTTTTTGTTTGTAAAATTTTTTCTCTAGGACCAATACTGACAAGGTTATTGGCGGTTAAATTAGAAAAGAAATGCATCTTGTTCGATTTTTTTTACATTTTGTATATTTTACAAATGTTACGGAACTTGTGCTAAATAATTTTCAGCAAAAACATACCTACTACCATAGTTTAAAGATTATATGTTCATATACTGTGCTACTACCTCGTACACACAGAAAACGCTTTCATAGTATAAATGGGATACACATTGAGTCAATGGGGTACTTTATTTCCAACCTGAATGACATTTGTGATTAAATAAATGAATACCTATCTTACTTTTATTTGTGCATATCTCCTTGAAATTGGTTCAAACATAAGAATCATTGAAGTAAATTGTGTGATCTTATTTAGACATTATCAAAAAGTAATTAGTAAGTTAGTTTACTAACATAAGAAATTATTGAATTTCATTAGTTTTTAATTAATGGCTATGTTAAATGCAATGAAAAGTCCGATTCATTAAAATAGGTATAATCTGGAGCAAATAGTAGGTGTAAACTACATTAATATGAACTCTATTAAAAATAAATCTAATTTTTTTTGACAAAAATTATTATTATTTATCTTGAAGTAAGTCTCATTTAAACAACCTTAACCCACAGTTGATTTAATTTGATGTAGTATTTATTGTAATAAAATACTTTAATTGTTTAAATACGAGTGTTTTATTGACTAAATATTGATTTGTACTACATTTAATAGGGTTTTAAAATCGAATTCCGGAAACTGTTTCTGAAAGTCTTGCGTCCAAAGGTTTTCTGCCCCATAAAATGAACTTTTGTTCTGTTTTCGGTGGGGACAATTATGTACTCATTGGTGAGGTCGTCTTAGGAAGTTGCTGAGCTTGTAGATGCCAAGGAACTTGCTGACTTAAGGCTTACAGTACTACTTTATGTACCTGGGGCCTTAGCCACAGAATAAGGGATCTCTGTCACAGTACACGGGGTCTCTGCTACAGTGCAGGGAGTTTTGGCTACATGATGTCCTAAAACGAAATAGACTTTTTAAGCTGTTTGATTAGGACCAACATTAGTCATCCCATCAAACAGGTTTTTAAAAATGAATTGGACCATTCTGTATAATAAGTAAAACACTTACCGTTAAACCAAATGTTAAATCATCAGCAGGTACCTCCAAAAGCACATGTATCGAGATCTGATGTATTTTCTTTTTCCTCCTGAATGTATTTTTCTAAACAATCCTTAATATGTATTTGCAAGTCCCTTGTTGGAATTACAATGTCTAATTCTTTCTCATTTAAATTTATCCCTCTATCCGAAAATAGAATAATTACATTAAAAAATCCTTGCACCACATAGGAAACTTTTTTAGTATTGATTTCCAAAAAAAGTTTCTTGATGGTAACAGTTAGTACTAACCCAGCTCATCCATCATAATAAAGGCCAGATTGCCACCATGGCGCCATGATAAATTTTCGTTATTCTATACAACAAAACATAGGAAAATATATCGTATAATTTAACTTACCTGCAAATACTTGTATCAAGGAGTTCAACCCCCAGCAAACCAGCAAGTTATTCATTATATTAATAGGTATACTTACTAAAGACAGAATAATAGGAGCTACACAAGCATTGACTTTAACCATTGAATTGAACCCTGAACCTGTTGTCGTTCAGTTCAGCCAGCGCCGAAGTTGCCGAATACCGAGATGAAGGTGGGACCTTGTTTTTAATTTTAGCTATCGTTAAATTGAATATACGCCACATTGAAATTATGGTCACGATATTGTGCCAATCACAGTATTGTTTAAGGCGAAGAGAATATTGGTATTAAACGTACGACACTTTTAATTTAACCCAAGTTAAGTTTCCATTGCAATAAACATTGCCAATTTTTCCTGGATTGCATAAGGTTTAAATACAATAATTTCTGTAATTTTCAAGGAAGTACAGATTTCCCTTAGTTTTAAATATATAGAATCATTTACATAATAAAAAGATATTTTAACTTAATACTATTTTGATATGGTCTGAATATAATATTTGTAATAGCATCAATTATTACTCCTCAATTGTCCCAAACATAATTAATAAAATAAACTTTAACTTTTATTGGTTAAATAAAAAATCAAACAATCAAAGCCTTGTTATTCAATATATTATAGAGTTTTTTCTGTGTATATCCAACTGAAAACAGATAAGGCATTGTCTAAAAGGCCTACCAAAAATTTTAAAATGGTATTTATGCACCTTCTAAAATGTCAGCAGTAAGAGCCAGGTCCCTTATTGTTAATGATCGATGGTTTTTGAGTATAAGATTTTTGATTTCGTCGTCATCAGTTGACGTCGATGGTTGTTGACCAATACTGACAAGGTTATTGGCGGTTAAATTAGAAAAGAAATGCATCTTGTTCGATTTTTTTACATTTTGTATATTTTACAAATGTTACGGAACTTGTGCTAAATAATTTTCAGCAAAAACATACCTACTACCTCGTATATCCAACTAAAAACAGATAAGGCATTGTCTAAAAGGCCGACCAAAAATTTTAAAATGGTATTTATGAACCTTCTAAAATGTCAGCAGTAAGAGCCAGGTCCCTTATTGTTAATGATCGATGGTTTTTGAGTATAAGATTTTTGATTTCGTCGTCATCAGTTGACGTCGATGGTTGTTGACCAATACTGACAAGGTTATTGGCGGTTAAATTAGAAAAATCATCTTGCTATAATTTTACAAATACAACTACTACCTTCGATTCAACTAAACGATAAGGCATTGTCTAAAGGCCGCCAAAATTTTAAAATGGTATTTATGAACCTTCTAAAATGTCAGCAGTAAAGCCAGGTCCTTATTGTTAATGATCGATGGTTTTAGTAAGATTTTATTTCGTCGTCATCAGTTACGTCGATGGTTGTTGACCAATACTGACAAGGTTATTGGCGGTTAAATTAGAAAAATGCATCTTGTTCGATTTTATATCTTATATTTTACCAATGTTGGAACTGTGCCAAATAATTCAGCAAAATACTACTACCTCTATATCACAAAGATAAGGCATTGTCTAAAAGGCCGACCAAAAATTTTAAAATGGTATTTATGAACCTTCTAAAATGTCAGCAGTAAGAGCCAGGTCCCTTATTGTTAATGATTGATGGTTTTTGAGTATAAGATCTTTGATTTCGTCTTCATCAGTTGACGTCGATGGTTGTCCGGGACGCGTAATTACATACTATACTATTACTCAGAGCAACGGCGACAGAGGTTGCTCTGAATCGCAGTATAGATTGTAGTGACCAATACGCGCAAATATACTACGGCCCAGAGCGGCGGTTAAAAATGTTATGTAAAATGCTATGTATGCATGTTTTAATAGTGTGAAAATTATTTTTAATAATTATTATATCTACGTAAATCACGACTTATTCTTAAAATGGATACTATCTTTAACATAACCTTAATGAAAATCTTAATAGGAAACGCAAAGCCTCAAGATCCTTGAGTGAAGCGGTCCTTGTTAATAGATGTAGTGCTAAATCTCACTAATGTATAGGTATTTTATTGTATTCTGTTTTATCTTCATAATTTTATTTTATATCAACTATGCCCCTTTTTTTAAGCTTAATGTTGTTTTATTTATATGAGTTTATTTTGTTTTATTTTAAGCACAATGTAATTGTACATCACGTATTTATAGAGAACTCTGACAATACTTCCCTCTACGTAACTCTGAAATAACTCCCTCGTGATGTAGTACTTATCTGTCAAAACGTTATTATGCTTATGCTTTTTGTTATTATAAAGTTATAAGGGAGTAAAGTTAAAGCAGGTATTGTATTAATACAATAATTTATAATAGTTCAGGACATTAAACCAAACAAATCTGTCTGAGGATTTTATGCAGGCAATAAAACCCCCATTTAAATATTTCTGTAAGTACCCATCCAAAAAATTTCAACACATTTTCATAGTGATACAACATGCTATACAGCATTTTATATAATATTTTTAACCGTCGCTCTGGGCTGTAGTATATTATGAAGTGAAAATTCGCACGTATTCGTCACTACAATCTATACTGCGTATCAATCTATATTCAGAGCAACCTCTATCGCCGGTGCTCTGAGTAATAGTATATTATGTAATTACGCGTCCGGGACTGTACACATGGGACCATTTACCAAACTGTTATTAGATTAAATTATTAGTTTTAGCTAATAAAAAAGAATCAGCTGTTTAGCGTCTTAAATTAAAGATACCTTTCTAGCGCCTATAATTTCAAGCGAACTTTTTTGCGTTTAAATAAGCCAGGATCATTTTTATGTAAAAAAGTTTACTAAATGACTGGGGAACAAAATGTTACTTTTTTTTGTGACATGAACAAAACAAGGTGTTTTATAGGTAAAACATACCCAGAAAGCCGAAAATGGCTTTACATTTTTTCTATCACCCATATTATTCTTGCTATGAGACATTGTTGTTTTCCAACAATATATAACGACAGATGTATTATTATAGTTCTTAAGCAGTGGCGGCTCTTCCTTAGGTTTGCAGGTTTGCACAACCCCCAAAAAAGGTTTTAAAAAAATTAAAAAATACCTATATATTTTAATCATTGCATAGTTACACATTTTTTTAAAATTTATTCAAAAATCTGTATTTATATTATCTGGAAATAACAGCCAAATTATTAAAATAACTTGACTGCTTTCGCTAAAATATCATTAATTTAATCGCGCGTCACGTCGCATCCTCGAAGCCGATGCGATGGTTGCAATCAAAATGCAAACCCAATTGGATCCATTACGAGTACGCTTAAGTATGTGGAGTTGCCTATCGTGGCATTTGGCGCTCATAAGCGGCATGAGGTTTGCAGTTCGAGTGCAAACCTTTGTTTATCTCGCAGGCTGATTTACGATTTATTGAAATATAATTTGTTATTTTGGTTATCGCGCAGTGCTTAATTGCATTTTTTAGAAATCTTTTGTGTGTTCAAAATGAATTCGATGCAAAGTTTAATTGCAAAGCCGTTTGGTGGCTGATCTTTAGCTGATAAAGCGGAAATAAAAAAGGCTAATTCCTCATTTAAAAATAAAACAATCTGTGTCTAGTAAAAAAAGGAGTTTTACCAGAACATTTAATGCTAAGCTCTATAAAAAACATACGTGGATGTGTGCCATACAGCCATGTTTAAGTCTGTCTATTTATTTTCATTAATTTATTTATTTTTTTAAAGAAACATTAGGGTTGCAACCCCGCACGAAGCTTAGAATGTTGTTGTCGGTGTTGTACGGCAATATCTTGTTTCTTGGGCATTTCTTAACAATATTCAGCAATAATTAGCAAGCAAACTGGCACTCCATTTGCCTTGATATCGTTTTTTCCACGCCAGAAATGTCTTTGTGGATACGTTCTTTGTGTTCGTCACTTATTGCTCCTAAATTTTTGGGAAAAGAAATCTAAATAAGAGTCTAGAAAGTAAGTTTTTTAAAGACATGTTACATCCGATTTCTTTGTAGCAATAAGTAGTTCACTGACAATATCTTGGTAATTTTTAGCAACGGATTTAAAAGTACTCCAAGCTCGTAATTCAGTTCCATTCACAAATAAAACAAGAGTACTTGGTATATCCCAGTTGCATTCCAAGAGGAACGTTTAAATCTCCACAAATGGCCCAAATATATTAAATAATAACGTTTATGTTCTAAAATACCTTAAATTTGTTGTAATGATTTCTTCATATGAACTACAGATAGATATTTATTGCCAATGTGAACCAATAGATACTGCCTTTAAGCCAAGTTTAGAAGAGTCCATGAATAGGCGCCAATCATTTGGATCATGTTTCTGCCCTAATGCGTTAAATAAATTATTGACAATGATCAATATACCAAATCCCCTTCTTGAAAAAAGCAGTGAGTGAGGTCCTTCTGCCGTTTTTGGTAAAAAGTAATGTTTATGTCACTATAGAGAAGATTCCAGCCTTTTAACTTGGATACTAAAACTTTTGACTGCGATTTTGATACATTTAAATCTCGAACTATGTCTTTAAGTTCGCCAAGAGGGTCGGCTTCAATTTTCTTCATGCTTTCTGTATTATCACTTGAATCAGTGTATTATCACTTGAATCAGTGTATTCGAGTTTTTCTTTACGGACCGTAAAGAGATGGTAAATTAGGATACTTAACAGTATATTTAGACTTTGGTCCAATACCTTTAATTTTCGTGAGACAAAAATAACAATCTTTTGTTAACATGGTCTTTTCAGTTTTCCAACCAATTGGTCCCACTGAAAAGCGGCATTTCGATTTGATTAAAGGAATTTTACAAAACGTTGAACAATCCTAATTTTAAATTATAGTAAATAGCCCATGATTTGTCTTGGTCTCCAACTTCAACTCCGGAATAAAGTTCGTTGTGACATGGTTCAATATAAGGGATTTAACGTATAGTAGATTATAAATGTGCATGTGCATTTTACCAAATATCTGTGGTGAAAAATTCTGTTCTCAGATTTGATTATAGGGTATTAAAATAAGTTAAAAATACCTAAAAATTATCATGTCACAAATCCTGTGTTTATCAGTGTTATGAGTGTCATAAATGTTATGCTAATAAACTGAAATAGTACTACAGTGTATTAAACTTTATTTTACAATTTTTATTTTTACATTTGCCTGTTATTGCCATAGTTACTTCAAATACATAACCCATAACAATTTACTGTACTAATAAGAGGTTTGTTCTGACCCCTCAAAAAATCCGTTATTTTATGGTCACGCGCAAGTCCAGTCAAATAAACCATCGTAGTTTATTTGACTGGGCTTGCGGCGTCAACAAACGGTTTTGGGGTTTAAAAACCCCAAATTTTTGGCGGCCTTCACTTTTTGGGGCCCCCTGGGTATAAAATTTCCCCCGGGGGCCTGGTTAAAAATTTTAAAAATATGATTTTTTATTTTTTGCAGAAAAACAAAATTTTTTTTAAAAATAAATTCCCTTAATAATTTTTTTTTATTAAAAGGGGATTTAACGGGGTAAAAACCCCCAAAAAAAAATTGCAAAAAAAAAAAAAAATTTTTTTTTTTTTTGAAAAAATTTTTTTTATTTGAACCTAATTAATACTAACAAAAAAAAAAAAAATAATTTAAAAAAAATTATAATTTATTATTAAAATTAATTAATATTATTATATTAAATATTTTAAATTATTTAAATTTTTTTTTAAAAAAAATAATTTTTTAATTTTAATATTATTATATATATTATATATATATATATATATATATATATATATATATATATATATAATAATTCACATATGACTACACCAATAATTATTATCATAAATTAGATTGATGTACTAAATAATAAAGTTCTTTCTTGCTTTAGGTAAAGCAAATTTATTGATTAGATAGATTTACAAAAAAAAATGTCTCGACTATTGGACCGGACCATGGTATTGCTAGGTATGTCGGCGCCCTGAATCCGAATCCGGAGTCAGTTTTTCCCTATCACGTCAAGAAAACGAGATTTCAAGGTTATTTAAAGGTCAAAATGGTAATATTTTTGAAAGCTTTTCTGGTATAACTTCTCGAGCGACCTTCTATCTTGACGAGTACCTGTGTAGCTCTTGAGTACTTTTTGGACATTAAAAAGAAGCTCTGAATCACGCCCAGGACCAGCCCAGAGCCGACTTAAAGGGAAAAAAGGCGCCATGCGCGTTCTAACTGGAAAATTTGGATTTCCCTGCCAAGAAGTTGAATTTTGACGATGCATTTGCTGTGAGTTAATGACGGTCGATCCGGCACTGACACGAGTGACCCTAGAACTTTGCGTAAACATTGAGGTAAAGCTACGTGTGTTGCCCAGAGCTGGCCCAGGGTAGAGAAAGCCCCGGGGGTCCGAACTAGCCAATTTCGATTTCCCTGCCAAGATGTTTAATTTTGACGATGCATTTGCAGTTAATGACGGTCGACACAGCACTGCATTGATTGAACCTAGAACCTTGCCTGAACATCGAGGTAAAGCTGCGTGTGCTGCCCAGGGCTTACTCAAGGGCTACAAATTTTGAAGTCATATATGCGTTCTTGCTGGCGGATAAATCCAACAACAGGGCTAGAAAGTACATGGAAAAACAGTTCTTGGAAATTTGACTGTACTAATAGTAAAGTTATATACAGCTATACTATTAAGGCCTGGTCGACCGTCATTAACTTACAGCAAATGCATCGTCAAAATTCAACGTCTTGGCAGGGAAATCAAAATTTGTCAGTTAGAACGCCCATGTCGCCTTTCTCCCCTCTGGGCCGGCCCTGGGTTGGTCCTGGGCGATATACAGAGCTTTTTCCTAATGTCCAAAAGTACTCTAGAGCTATACAGGTACCCGTCAAGTTAATAGGAGTTATAGCAGGGCCGCTTTCAAAAATATCACTATTTTGACCTCTAAATTAACTTAAAATATCGTTTTCCTGACGTGATGGGGAAAAACTGACCCCGGATTCGGATTAAGGGCGCCGAAATACCCAGAAATACCATGGTTCGGTAAATTAGTCGGCACCTAAGCGCTTTCTTTTATTTAAAGAATTTTTTTTTAAAAATCAATATTTTATTTTAAGGCGGTTTTTAACAAAGAATTTAAATTAAATCCATGTTTAAAAATGCAGCTATTTGCAGAGATCTTTAGAAACGTTCGTTTACTGAATTGTCGGCCGTTGGTTTGTTAAAAATTATATATTCTTAACCTAAACTGTTTTAAAGATAGACCATCCCCCTATTTAGCCCCTTAGAGAATAAATTTCCAAACAAAATTTAACTGGAACTACCTTAAATACATCCCGAGTTGCACAAAAAAAAAAGAATTAGAAAAATTGACTGTTAAACCACGGAGTAATCGACAAACATACAAAAAAATACATGCTGGCAAATTAGGAACCTCCTTTTTTTTGAAGTCGGTTAAAAAATGGTCTTATTTCTCCTTATAAAGTATTTTGGTATTTTTTTTTTCGAATGGCGATGCCGGGTGTAACTTACTTCCATCTGGCCAGACCGCGTGTGATGAACT
>JAHBCN010012793.1:0-25891 GCA_019359885.1 Listronotus oregonensis
CCCATATTACCTGTATTTATTAAGCAAAAAAAATAACCAACTCTTATTAAAATGTTTTGAATTATTTGTTTGTTATAAAAGATTTTGTCCTTCTATTTATTTTAAAATACTCACTTTTCTAATCAAGAATAACCGATTAGTTTTATAGGTTTTTTTTTTTGGAAGAAAGACAAGGCTTTGAACCCAAGAAGGTTCCGGAAAAATTAAACCACGAAATTCGCAAACGTACCTTTTCTTGAAGAAGAGCATTTTCCATACAGAATAATTGACCAACCTGTTAGATCCCAGTTTAAGAAGAATATAGCTCCACCTATTCTGCAAGGGCTTTTCTGATTTTTTAAAATGAGACATCCTAAGAGAGGATAGGCCGGGGGGGGCCCCAATTCTGGAGTGAGATCCTTGGATTTTAATCCATTAGATTTTTTCTTTTGGGCCACATAAAAAATTTGGTATACGAAGAAGAAATCAATACCCTTGATCAGCTGTTTCAACGTATTATCTCTTTATTGCAAGAAATAAAAAATATTCCAAATTCAATTAAAGAGGCAAAACTTAATAAAGGTTACAAAATTTAAAAGAAGACCCTGGATCCATGCTCCTTAAACCCTCCAAAATAAAACACAAATACAAAAACTTTTTTTTAAAGGGTTTTAAAATACAGCCTTCAAGGACAAAATCAATTATCAATCAATTACCAAACCTTTCTTTGTCGTCAAATTATTCCGTCAAAAAGCCGACAAGGACAACTCAAATTTATGGGGGTAAAATAACCTAATTCTCAAAGCAACATAAACATTTTTATTTAATTCTCTTCATCTACTTCCTCTTTATTTTTTAACTTGTAAGTAACAAATTAATTTTTTAAATAACAATAGCCATCTGTAAGCATGAAAATCAATGATTAATCAAATTAGACAAACAAAAAAAATATCTACCTTTATAAAAAACAAGTAGGTGTGCATTTAGGATCTTATCGGGGGAAAAAAGTCTGGCAAAGTAAACTCGAGATCGCCAGTAAAATGGTCAGCCCGCTTTACATCGAAAATACGACCCCACAGGGGTCACAGGAACCTTTGAAAAATTATCTTTTCAATTAGAATAATTTATATCTCATAAATTACGTACAAAATACAAAAAAATATTATTTTTTGAAAGTAAATAAAAAAATAAGTTAATTTTGTACAGGGTTAGAAAAAAATCTATTTAGTGCAAAAAAAATATATATATATATATATATATATATATATATATATATATATATATATATATATATATATATATATATATATATATATATATATATATATATATATATATATATATATATATATATATATATATAATATTTTTATTTTTTTTTTGTTTTTTATAAACTGGCATCCTATTTTCAATAATGAATATACCTAATATTAAACCTTTATACTCTGATTTTATCATTTTCAAAAATTTAAACTTTTATATATTAAAAATAGAAATAATATTTTTTGTATTTTAAAATGACTTTAGTGTCAAATCTAAATTTTAAAAGGTAAGCTTGTAATGTTTAATAAAACAACATTTTTCAAACCTGATTCTTATTGTTTACAAAATATATGAAACCTAAGCAAAAAACATAAAAACCAAAAAAAAAAACCCCAACATTAGTCCTCTTCGGAGTCACTGCTATTGCTAAAGGAAGGATTGGTTTAAAAGATTCTAGTAGGGACATAGCTTCAGGAACAATTTTTTTTTCTTTGTGTGATTTAATTTTTCTTAAATTAGTTATAACAGGATCAGAGGATATTAATAAGTTTGGAAAACATCTATATTGGTTTGAGTTCTCCATTTTTCCGAATGAAATTCACTTTCGGTACTCCTTATTTGGGCTTTTGCCTTCCTCAAACTGACCAATGGGTACTGGACAAGCTTTAAAATTTGAACTATGGATAATATTTTGTGGATGATAACTCATTCCGTACCATGGATAAAGAGATAAAAAGTTTATGTTTCCAAAGTATAATTTTAAATTTACCAAAGTTGATAAAAACCACTGCAAGAATAAAGGATAAAAAAGGAAATATTAAATTTTATCAATACCGGTTGTTTCTGATGATAACAAAATTTTGGAAAAACCCGTAGTGTTACCATCGTTACTATACCGTCCTTGTTTTGTTTAACCAAAATTAACCAAACTGTTTTAAATTCCTTTTGAATTTTTTTTTTGCTGTTTAGTGATATTTTCCATCTCCACGACTTAATTTCTTCAAAGGTAAACGGTAACTAATTTTAAAATGCCCTCCAACGCCGAATCCAGGCTTAATGTTGATATTCCAAAGTCTAGGTATTCTACTTAATTTCTCTTCCAAAAATCATCTATTGAATTCATTTGAATTCGAAGCCCGCAGATATAACATTTTTTTTGATGATTTGTTTTGAGTTTATCATTTTTATTTCAACCTTATTTTAAAATTTGTTTAAAAACAAAAAAATTTTTCTTTGTTTTCAATTTTTACAACTACCTTGTATATCTTTTCCATGTTTTCTTTTTCTATTTTTGATGTTTGGATGGTTTTTTTAAAAATTGACATTGGTCCAAAGACATAGAAGACGGAGGGGTTTTCCAAAAATGATTTTTTCATTTTTAGAGTTTTCAGTATATACTTCAATGGAATAAACAGGATAAAAGTGTTTTGTCTGTATAATTCCGTCAAAATTTTGTTTATATTCTTTTGGCCCGAACTTCCATCGGCCCCCTTGCTTTTAAAGCTTACCTTGGAAGAGTAGTTATCAAGAGGAAGCGTAAGGCAGAAAACAACTGGTTCTGTAGTAAGAAAGTTTAATTTTGTTTGAATATTTATTAGCAATGACTCCGAAGGATAACATAATTTTTTTGAATCTAACAGAGTTATAAGATGAAAAATTAACTTTATTTTTTAATAGGTTATTTTTTAATAGTTGATATTACGTTTTGATAAACATCAACCATTAGCCAAGTCCTTATCAAATAACTGGGAAGAATTTATCAGTGGGCTTTTGACAAAAATTTTTGTGCAATTTGTTGATTGACTATTTAGAAGTCATAGACAATAACTTTGCTGCTGAAGATTTTCCAGATGCTCTAATCCATTTGCAGCAAATAAAGCTCACTGGTTTCATGAGATCAAAGTTTCAATCCTTTTGTATTTTCCTGCATAGCTCAGATCCTCGATGTCCTTTGGTCGTTCAACAGTAATGTTACAAGTCAATTCAACACATGGTATATCCAAACTTTTTTCCAACCATGCCTTATTTTGTGCCATAAATATCGTTTTTGTTCTCTTTGCAGCTAGCCATCTCTTTTTAAATGAGTGAAAGTAACGATGTGCCAAAAATATGACATGTTGCTCAGTTTGTTTGAGGCATTTTTCGCATAAAATATACATCAATTTTTCTTTAACATCATTTTTTTTTATGGAGAAACTCATATAATAAATTTATTTGGACAGAGTGATTTTTCGGTTCTAAAACAAACATTTATAGGAAGTAATACTTGTTGTAAAATAACTGTAAAAAATCTTTGCAGCAGTTTAATAATGAGTTCTAAATTTTTATGTTTTGTATTAAATAATTTAAACCCCAATTTCTGCGCCACTAAAGGTGTCTTGTAAGCAATTTTTTAAAGAATATAACGAAAAGTTAAAAAATCTACATCCAGAGCTATTTATTTAATATTTTTTTGGAGGGGTGGCACCTGGGGGTATTTTTTTAATGGTAAGACCAAACTCTACTACAAAATTTACCAAATTAAAAGACGCGCTTATCACAAGCTTCGTAACATAATCTTCTTTGAAAATGCATAAATTAATTTTTTTGATTTTTTTTAATCACCTACTATATCATGTAAAAAAATTGTATGACTATTCAAACTCAATTTATTAACGTTAAAAAAAAGAATACACTTACCTTTAGCGGATTTTTCCATCCCGATAATTTTTTTACTATACTACTTTTTAAAATATTGGCTTATAAACCTACAGTAATAACAACAACAATTTTAAGTAATGTTCGACTTAAAACTTTTGACAAGTTTACACGTGATTTTTGGCGTTGCCGTGGTGACCAATTGCCTTAATTCCATTGTTTTTAGACATTTCAAAACCTACTTGTTATAATTACGACAACGTAAATCATGACCAAGTAAATGAATTTTTTTGATATTTTCAAGATTTTATACCATTTCTGGCCCACGGTGCGGCCTCCCGAATGGCGATGCTGCGTGTTACTTACCTCCATGCATGCCGGACATGTTCAAAAGCTTTGGATATGTCAAGGGCAACGATCTGGGATTCACCAAGAAACTTGATCAAATTGTGTGAGACAACTGTGAGAGAATCCATACTACATGTAAAATTTTGTGTTTTTCCAAATACTTTAGGATTTGGGAAATAATGAATTATTTCATTACCTTACAAAAAACTTAAAGAAAAGTTATAGCTCTATAGTTCGAAGGGGAGTCTTCTGTGCAGTTTTTCAGCCCTCCGGAAATATGCCCCAGTTGTTAGAGATTTAAAAGAAGCGGGTTAAGGTGGGTGTAAGCTAAGAAGCATATTTTTTAAGACAATGGCTGGTGTGCCATTCATCCCAGACAATTTTTGGATATTAAAAAAAGGAAGGTTACGCTTAATTTGTTTGACTTTAAAAATTATATCGGAACAGGGACAACTATTAAAAGAGGAAGATTATCAAATTGTTGGGCAAATAGTTCGGCTTTTTCCTTATCCTAGGTAGAAAAAATAATATCTTTAAAGATTAGGAATGGAAAATAATTTGTTCGAAAGTTTTGACTAACGTTTTTGGCAACGAACCAGAAGGATTTACTGCCATTCGAGCAAAAGAGGACTTTATCTTTTTTTTATTGTTACAAGGGTCATTGACTTCTAAGATAGTTTAATTATACTGATTTTTTATTTGGATGTTAGCCAGTCGGTTTTCGGGGCTAGGATTTTAGATGAACTTTTTGAGGTCTTGAATTTTAGCAAATCTGGCTTTATTACATGATTTGGAAAACCACGGTTTGTGTTTTAAGGGTTTGGACTCTTTTTAGTTTAAGGAATTTGGGTCTCAGTGACTTGGTAAATTGTTTTAGTAAGTTGTTTACAAATTTCGGAGGTAGCAGGTAAGCAGGTAGGATCCGAAGGGTAGGTGGCAATTGCCTCAGAACCTATAGAGTAGGATACAGTGACCAAGCCATGATCTGAGCGACCAAGGGGAGCAGTTACTGATGCTTGGTAGAGTTCAGGATTAAAAGTAATAAAAAGATTGAGGGGGTTAGAATTATGGGTGCCATAGTTAGATTAGTGAGTCAAGTACTAATTGCAATGGTTTCGGCTGCTTTACCTCGTGGGTTAGTTTTTGTAGAACCCAACCAGTTTTTATTGTAAAAAATAAAATCTTCGAGGACGATTACATCGGTCAATGAAAACTGGGAAATAATAGTATCAATCTTTATTAAAAGAAAGTCAAAGAACTCGGTGTAGAAATTGTCAGATGGGGACCGGTAAATACAACAGATATATTTGGTAGCGGATCTAAAGGTAAGTTTAGTTAGAAACTCTAGCTCAAGCCAGATCGTTGCAAACGTAAGCTCATACGTACCCCAGGGGTGGAAAAGATGAAATGGTTACGTAGCCTCGAAAAAAAGAAGGTTGGTTGATGTTTGGTAACATATTTGGGTTTTGGTAAGAAATAGTTTGTGGGGTTTAAAAAATAAAGACAATGGTAAACAAAGTCTAATATGAAGTTAGGCCCACATATATTTATGAAGGGGTAATTTACCTCCGGAATTCATTACTTTCCGGAGTGCCATTATCATTATTTCCAAATTGTATGATAAAAAAAAACAAAAAAAGAAAAGAAGGAAAACTGACTCACCCACCCAGAACTCAAAATGTCCGATAAGACTTCACGAGTCTTTAAAATGCATGTGGGGTGGTACCGCCTTAGGCAAGGAAAAGCTCCTTTGCCACATGCTAAATGTTACCATAAAACCCTGGTAACCCACGTTCCTTGGATCCGTGGAATTTCATTCCCAAAGTAGCATGACGATACCATGCTACACCCTGCTGGTAAAGAGAGCAGTAAGATAAACTGAAATATGCATAAAGATACGGGAAGTCTTATTTAATAAAAAAATATATATATCGTCAGACTAATTTGGACCACCCTGTGTTCTCGAAAATATTTATCAGAGACCCTTATGAGAAGTATAAATTGCCATATAAAGTTTATAGCCTTAGGGTAAATCCTGGACATGCAATTTTTGTAGAAGGCAATCCTTGGATGCTGATGCTGGCTCTGCAACCGGAAATAGCATTATTTATATCTCTACGCCCGCAAATCAAAGAAGATCGATTCTTAATGATGGACCAAACGATAACGATTCTCTGCGTCTGCTAATACTGGAACTAAAGTCAGAAATTAGCTCATACATGACGGAATTTTCAGAAATCAAGCAATCCTTGGAATTTATCAATACAGCGTATGAAGAACAGCGTCAAACTAATAAAATTATGGGTGAAATGATTGACGAAATTAAAAAAGAAAATGTCAAATTAAAAATGGACGTTAAACTGCTTTAGGAGAAGATGTCAAAAGTTGAAGTATCTAGAACTGAACAATCTATTCTCATAAATGGAGCTTCGAGGATACGGATGAAGATATATCGGCTAGAGCAAGTCACTTAAGGTCCTAAAGTACATTAAGGAAGATATTGCCGAAGAAACCATTGATAACCTAAAAATAATAAGACCAAAAAATAAAAATCCAATAGTAAAAATAACTCTATAACAAAAAGTTTGTAATGAACATACTTAAAAGGAGAAAGGAAAAGGGCTTTTTGGACTCAACGATCTGTGGAATTGATAATAAGAAGAAGAAGATCTATATTAATGAAGAACTAGATAAAACCACATATCAGCTCCTTAGAGAGTCTAACAGATGCAAAGAAAAGGTTACAAGTACGTTTGGTGCACTAATGGATCCGTTTTTCTTCGGAAAAATGATGGGGACCAAGCGCTTAGAATCAGAGATAATGCATTTGGAGGAAATACTTGTAGCCTAAAAAACTAAAAATTAATAATATTTATATATATATATATATATATATATTGGCGGAATTATGAATAATAAACATTTCAAATTGGCAAACTTAAATGCTAGGTCTTTGGTGCCTCATTTTTCTAATATTCGAGATCTGATGTTAATAAATAATTTTGATATTCTTTGCCTTACTGAGACTTGGTTAAAGGAAGATATTTCTTCTGATGTATTAGATATACCTGGGTATAATTTTATTCGCTTAGATCGCCCTGATCGTATAGGTGGAGGGGTAGCAATGTATATACGTAGTACATATATTATTAAAAAATATTCATTTGTAACCTTTAATGGCGGGCAATTAGAGCATTTGTTTGTAACTTTAAAAGTCAATGGAATGTCGTTGCTTGTTGGGGTTGTTTATCGTCCTCCCGCATTTTCTATTAACGAATCTCTTTTAAGTTTTAATTCTATACTAGCAGAAATCACTCCATTATTTGATTGTATTTTTATTACAGGAGATATAAATGTCAACTTACTCAATCTAACTAATCCCCTGAGTGACTGCTTTAGTGCTTACAATTTTGATCAAATAATTAATGAACCAACTAGAGTAACTGGGACGACTGCAACTCTTCTAGACCCTATTTTTTTAAACATTCCTGATAGGGTGATAAATCATGGTATTATCAATACAGATTTTATTTCAGATCATAGCCTTGTTTTCTTGAATTATCGGTAGCGTCCCAGTCTGCTCAAAAGTTGTACACTTATAGATGTTTTAAATATTTTTGCGAGGATGCATTTTTGGCGGATATGCGCAAAATACCATGGGATAATATTTATCGTGTTACCGATACCAATTTAATTGCCATATTTGCCCAGCATGCACCTGTGCGAACTGTAAGATTGAGCAGGCCGCCTGCACCCTTGCTCACTGACGCCATTAAGCAACTATTAAATGAACGAGATAATGCTTTAAAAAATATAAACGTAATAAAACCATAGAAAATTGGCAGAATTATAAAAACTTGCGTAATTTTGCCCTGGCGTCTGTGAGGAGGGAAAAGTCAGCCTTCTTAAGGTTTGTCAATTCTCAGGACTCTACTACTCTTTGGAAGCGATTAAAAGTTGCTGGATTACAATTTAAAAACAAGAATCAACTGCCTGAAAACTTTAATGATCCTAACAGTATTAATAAACATTTTCTGACAGCATTCTCCGACAGTTCAGCAGACAAAGAACTTATTAAACATTTTAAAAGTAATAGGCATAGCGAATCACGTTTTGATTTTCGTTTGCCCTCACAGAACGATATCTTAAATGTAATAAATAACTTGAAATCCAATGCTGCTGGAGAGGATGGCATTTCTTTGATTATGCTTAAATTAAGTGTTCCAATATAAAAACCACATTACTCACATTATAAATACCTGTTGGAGGAGGGCTATTTTCCTGCCGCCTGGAAAACGGCAATTATATGTCCTATTCCCAAAATTAATAATCCTTCAACAATAAACGACTTAAGACCGATAAGTCTATTACCTGTCTTGAGCAAAATATTGGAGAGGGTTGTTTACAATCAATTGTTTGCATTTGTGACTGAATGTGGTTTATTGTCAAACAATCAATCGGGCTTTCGACCTGGCCATGGAACATCAACAATTCTTTTACATGTAGTTGATCTGATTTTGAGAGGCCTTGATAATTGTATGGCGACAGCCTTAATATTACTTGATTTTTCAAAAGCGTTCGATTCCGTTGACTATGAATTGCTTCTGGCTAAGCTTAAATACTTTGGACTTACGGATCGTGCGCTCTTGTTCTTTCGGAGGTATTTGACTGACAGACGGCAGTTGGTGAGGGTGTATTCTGGTGAATCCGAATCTGCTCAAATTAAATCTGGTGTGCCACAAGGGTCTATCCTGGGGCCACTTTTATTTTTATTATATACATTTGATTTGGGTTCGGTGACAACTTTCTCGCAAACGCAAAGTTATGCTGATGATACACAGCTTATTTACACCTTTGATCCTTTAGATTATAATGATGTTGAAGCAAATGTAAACTCAGATCTTGGAAAGATTAGTGTGTATTGCGAAAAACATAATCTTAAACTGAATGCCAGTAAAACTAAAGTTTTGTTGTTTTCATCACCACATCGCTTGGAGTTTCTAAAGGGCTATTTAAACCTTAGAATGAATGATCAGTCACTTGAATTCTCAGATTCCTCCACAAATTTGGGTATTTGTTTGGATTCTCAGTTGAGATTTTCACAACATATATCTAATATAAGCAGATCGTGTTATGCAGCTATGAAGGTACTTTATGCAAATAAACATATTTTAAATTTTAAAGTTAGAAATAAGTTGTGTGAGTCTTATGTGTTGTCAAAAGTGTCTTACTGTATCACTGTGTATTATCCATGTTTAAACTTTATTGATAGACACCGATTGCAAAAGATTCAAAATAACTGTTGCCGGTTTATTTTCAATTTAAAAAAATATGAACATATTTCGGCAAAAATTAACCAGCTTCAGTGGCTAAAATTGTCATTCTCTTATCAATACCTCTTACTTGTATTTGCATACAAACTGCTTAAAACATGTATCCCATTGTATTTGAGATCTAAACTTGTTTTTCGCCAAGACATTCATTCTGTTCCTGTTAGATTTAATTCTCTTACCATGCCCCAACATCGATCAACTATTTTTCAGCGTAGTTTCACGTACAATATAGTTAAACTCTATAATGAATTTATTGTTTATTTTAGTATTGGAACTCTTTATTCGTTCCGTAAAATGCTTAAATCATTGTTATTAACTAAGCAAAACGTTGTTAGACTATAAACAAGGGTGTATAAGATGTATATTATATTAAGTGATATTGTTCGTAGCATTGGCTAATATTGTATTTTAAACATAAGCTTATATTTAATTAGGTTAATGTTGAGTAGCTGGCATTGTAGCTAGCTAGACTTCGCCTTTTAAGTACTGTACCTACCTGTTCAGTTCTTAATAAAGACAGTTTATTATTATTATTATTATTTATTTTTGATGACGTGCGCTTGTGTGACTACCTTGTATAGATCTGCTCAAATGTCTGCTATTTTTTTTTTAAATTATAAAACATGTGATTTGATTTATAATATTTTAATTATTTTAAAAATATTTTCAGCACCCTCCCTGCAAGTTCCTAGGCTACCTGGCCATCTGGCCAAAGTTCCTACTTATAAATATTACAACAGATGGTTGTTTTTGGCTCTATATTTAAGTAAAAAAATAAACAGTTAAAAAAATTTTAATCGACAAAAAGAGACTGCATAGAAAAAAAAAGAACGGGTGCATTAGCTCTTTTTAAAGAATAAAAAAATATCAGTGTTTATCATCATTAGTTTAAGGCATCCTATGTTAAAAATTAAAATTCAAATTAAAAACCCCAAGAGTTGTTGTTACTGCTCAAGTGCGATTTTTCCATGGCAAATTAAAGTGTGGATTGTACTAAATAACAAAGTTAAAATAGGTGAAGTGTATGCGAGGATAAAAATTTTAATAATGATAGTATATAAGGTATACTTTGGATCAATATTATTTTGTAAAATTTTTGTGTACTTTTTTACGAACGTAATTTAAAGTTTTATTTTACACATGTCACCCTGTCTAATAAAGTTTTTAAAATACAAATAAAAGGTCTGTAAGCTGCTACTTTAACGGCCGAGTGATGATCGCGTTGTTAAATTTAGCAATGGACTTAGCAGTTTAAAATGTTTAACAAAACGTCCTTGTCATTGTTATTCAATGATTTTAGTAGGCAACCTGTTAAAATCTGGCATTTTGTTAAACATTCTAAACCGTTGTTAACTTTTAACAATTTGCTAAGTTGACAACGGTTTAGAATGTTTAACAAAATGTCAGATTTTGACAGGTTGCCTACTAAAATCATTGAATAACACTGACAATGACGTTTTGTTAAACATTCTAAACTGCTAAGTCCATTGCTGAATTTAACAACGCGATCATCACTCGGCCGTAAATATTTCAAAAAATTTCTGGCTTCGGAAAATTTTGTACCTACTCTTTTTTATAACATTTTTCTAAATGAGAAAACTGGTATAATATAAACTATTTAAAACCATAAAAAAATAAAATATATTTGAATAGGTGTATAGAAAATTTAATAAAATATAATTGTACACATCAGACAAAAATTACTCATTTTACATAATAGACGTACATACAGAGACATAATAATAATTTACCCCTAGAACAAACACAAATTATATTTTTCTTGTGTTTTATTTAAGTGTATCCTTCTCATTTCTTTATTTCTCGTCTGTTGCTCAACTTCTTTTTTTAAAGGTTCCTTTTCCTCTCCTACCACGTCTTCGTTATTAAAATACACTACCAACACTTCATTCGTAAACACGACAGATTTACTATTTTTTGGAAAATATTTATATCTGTATGTGTTCTCATCTTCCATTAAAGATGCGTCTTCATTTGTTGAAGTCTCTCCTTCTCCATTTTCCTCCGACTTTTTCATAATTGATGTTTTCTTGGCTTCCACATGCATTGACCTACTTTCATTTCTAGGAGACTCCTCATTTTTGCTGCTCTTGTTCTTCTTTTTTATATCTTTTCTATTCTTCTTCCCTTGTCTGTCATATGGATCCCAAAATGACGTCGCTGCAGATGTAGATTTACATTTTTCTCCTAATTGAGGTGATGATTTTGGTGACTCAGAAATTTTTCTGGGCTTCGGAAGTATAATAGATTTATCCAAGCTCGTTCTCGGCATATTTTGTTCATCATTTGCGAGATTTTCTAAACTATCTCGAGCTCGTAGTAAGTTAGACGCTATGTCGTCACCTGATTCTGTTACCTCTAACCTGCTGAGTGATCTTGCTAGATCTAACTCAACACTGATGCATTTATCTTCTAAATGCTGATCCTTTGAGCTCCAAGATTTTACTTTTCCTAATAATTTTTGTCTGATGGTTTTTTGATGATCCAAACAATTTTCTGATTGGCTTAGATTTAACCTGCGCTTGTCCGGTAAAATTTCTTCTTTTAAACCGTCGTCACTTAATTCTAAATCCGAATTTTTGGTTACTTTCGATGGGCTTTTGGACATTTTATTTAAATTTGGAAAGTGTCAAAATTAGAAGTTTTTTGTTCGTGACAGATTAAACTTGACAGAGCTTGTCACTTAAGGTTAAAAACACTTACACTGAAGTAACCTACCAGTCTGTTTAAAAGTTTGGGTTTATTTCAGCAGGTAGCTTTTTGGAACCTTAAATTGTTAATGGGCGGATTATCTCTCAGTAGTAGGTAGCAATAAGAAAACAAATTAAAATTTCATGAAAATCTTTTCTAAGAGAATAATATACAGGAAGTCCAAGAAAAGAAGGGCCAGTATGGGGATTTCTGAAACGGCAAGAAATAGGTGGGTAAATTTGAAAAAGTTCCGTATGGGTAGCCTAATAATATACCGTTAAAAATTAAAGTTATATTTCGTACTTCCGGAAATATGTCGGAAAAACTGAAATTTTCGATTTTCGTTTTTACTGGTTCATTAAGTTAGAAAAATTCTAAATATACATTCTTATTGAATCTTTTTACGCTTCTTTTATTGGCGAAGCCAAAAGTTTCTTACGACGTTTCGTGTTCGTTAAACCCCCATCAACTTCATTTTTTTAAATACGGACCTCCGAAACGGTAAGAGATAGGTGGGTAGTTTAAATTTGGCAAAGTTGCGTGTTGGGGAGATCAATAATATACCGTCAAAAATTGAAGGTATATTTTGTACTTCCGGAAATATGTGAAAAAATCTGAAATATTTGATTTTAGTTTTTATTTTTTTACTAGTTTATTTTATTTCAAAAGTTAGAAAAATTCTAAATATAAATAATTTTGCGCTTCTTTTATTGGTGAAGCCAAAAATTTCTTACGACGTTTCGTTTTCGTTAAACCATCAACTTTATTTTTTTAAATACGGCCCTGGACTTTTTATTTAATTTTTTTGAACCCCCTTTTATCCCAATTACAAAAACATATAGTACTTAATATTTATTTTACAAATATGGAACGCCCCTATAAGAAATCATGTGCGTTCCTTGTCTACCTCATTGTCACCCATGAAAAATATGTTTATGTAACAGAAAAATATCAAGTGTTATACATTATTGTAATTAGAATTAAAACTGCTTTAAAAAAATGCAATAAACAATCGAGGGTCGCATTTAAAAAAATAAAGTTGATGATGGTTTAGCGAAAATGAAACGTCGTAAGAAATATTTAACTTCGCCAATAGATGAAGTGCAAAAAGTTTAAATGAGAATGAATTTTTTGCTTTTTTCCAACTTTGAAAAAAAACTCGTAAAAAAATAAAAACGAAAATCGGAAATTTTAGTTTTTCCGCCATATTTCTGAAAGTACAAAATACAACTTCAATTTTACAACAATGTTTTATTAAGCTCCCCAATATGCAACTTTGCCAAATTTAAACTACCCACATATCTCTTACCGTTTCGGATATCCCTACCTTATCTTGGACACCTGTATAGGTTTAAACAAAATAGCTGCATCCCCTTATTTTTGTCGTTTATTGTATTAGGTAGGACAAATTAAAAAAAAAAAACAAAAATAGAAAAAGAAATTACTTTTTAAGTGGACGAATTTCATACAAAAGATTAAATCAATGCTAATTATAAGATAAGAAAATGTTAAAAATAAACACCTCCCATTCCTATGCCACTTTTTTAAAAATTTAATTGTCACGTATGATATCTAATCATTCTATTGTTTTATTTGTTTTTTTTTAATGTTTGAATCAGTGTATTTTAAACCAACATTTTAAAATGATCTTTTAAAAATTAAAAATACAAGCAAACTATGTTCAAAGAAAACGGCAGTATGAGTTTAAACTCATACATAAGGTAAAAACCAAGAAAGTTGAAAGGTGAATGGAAGCCCAATACTGTAGAACATAATTGTCCAGGCGTGCAAGGCAGCGGGAATAGGGGGAATTGGCCTCGCGGAGTTTGCGCAATGAATAGTAGGTCAGGGCCAGACTTCCATAATTCTTTGTTATTATCTATAAAGTTGACATCATCAAATGTGTAATTCAAACATTTACTGTTTTTTTTATATTTTGAATAAAATTGTTGGTTATTAAACGATACTACTATAGAATATTTAAAATTATTGTGTAATATTGGATTTTATGCCATCTGATATAATATGGAAATAATAGTTGGAGCCACTTTACCGCCTTCTATTTAAATGGTTGATATTTTTGGGAGTTTTGTATTTTTACCAAAAATCTTTGTAAATAAATAAAAACAAGATTTTTTAAAATAAATTTCCAACATTGTATAATAGTTTCATGTAATCACCAATTTTGCGATAAAAGATGAGCACGATAGTGTAAATGAGTTAAATCTCATCCTAAGATTCTGGTTGTAAATTAAAAAGTGAACATTTTTATAACTGCTTTTTAGGCATATACTTTTCACTAATACCAAACATTCATGAGACAGAATAACAGTGGTTAAAAATGTTTAGTAACCTTTTGTACCTGAGTATCCATTGTAACAGTATCCATTAAATATTATGTGTCTACAGTATGTCGAGCTTAAAAAGTTGATAATGTAAGATTAAGAAACCAAAACTCTATTTTCTTTTTAAACAAATACAGAAAAAGCAAAAAGGAACTTTAACATAAAATTGTACTTTCTTTCATTCAATTAGAGGGACCTGTATATATTAAAATTTGCCTGGTCTGCCCAGTAATTATTCATTTTGATCCTTTAAAAGAATGTACTAAATTATTAAATAAAATAAAAGTACCTAAATGTAAACCTTATTTCTTTTTAATAATCCACAGAAATACACAAACATTGTGGAAATCATCTAAAAGATAGTTAAGATTGCCTTACTTTTCTCACTGCTATTTCCTAGGAAGTTTTCATTTTCTATTATTCATAATTAATATATTATTATTTATTCGGTTACCTAACGGTACGTTTCATCAGAAGCACCTAATTTAAATATAAGAAATACTTACCTAAAGCATAAAGTAAAAATGCCGGGTATGTTACCCTTGGATTTGCAAGACAAAACCATACAACCGTTAGTCATTTTGTTACGGTATTATAAGTAACAAACAATAAACACAAAATTATAGTCACAATTTAATAAACACTAATCACTAAAATAAGAAGGTTTTTATCAATCCAAAAAACTTCTGCAACCACCAAATATAATCACATAAAGCAAAACAATCGAAACTAATACGGCGCAAAGGGCACAAACGACAACGAAAATGACGAATAATGAGACGACGACGGTTGATGGTACAGCGCGGATATAGTTTCAAAGGCGCCGCGCGCGCCGTTGCACCAAAAACGGTACTCCGACTCTCATAAAAGTATAATGTGTTGCCTAACTACACACTGATGTATCAGTGTGTAAGTAGGCAACGCATTAAATTATTTCGTGGAATTTTGTTATTGCGCAGAATCGGCGGGGCCAACTCTGATAGTTATTTTCATTCTGGGCTGGACATTTTTTGATCGAATGCGCCATAGCATTTGGCTTCCATACACCTTTAAACTTCCTTGGTAAAAACGCATCCAATAATGCTTCTTTGTGATAGGATTTAGTCAAAACAAAAAGAACCTTGCACCCTGTATATTTAAAACCCAGCATTGTAAAGTATACATTAATCGCATCTAAAACACTTACATAAAATGAGGGCCAAGTTCCTATCCAAAAATTTCTGCCTCTTAAAGGTCTAAAATTAGACTAAGGTCAAGTTTTTTACTGTCCAGTCTGTATCAATTAATGTTCTTTTTTTATTATTACAGGCAGTTTTTTTATTAGTATAGATAGATCAGTAAATAACTTGCCAAGTCAAAAAGAAGCTTGGTTTAATTTTGAATCAGTAATTTAAGAGAGGCTAGGATTTTTGAATAGGAACTTGGTCCTTACTTTACATAAGTATTTTTGGTGTGATCTCCTCTCTTTTGATATACGATATTACCGCCCTTTTTTCCGAGCGTTTTGAGTACAAATTCTTAGTTTTCAAAATTTGTTCCTTGCATAACTTTCTTAATTTTTTACAGGTAATTAAAATACAATTTAGGGTAACTTTTTTTTGGACTATTTTTTTTCGGTCCCATCATGAAATTTTGTTGAAAATACCCCCAAAGCCCTTAATAATAATAATAAGTACTCATCCAAAGCGTGTGAAGATTTTCCATTTAAAAAACACGTAGACTTTGATCCTTTTTTTAATTTCTATAACTCAGCAGCATTTTATGTTATTGTCTCGCCCAAAGACGCGATTTTTTAATACTTTACAAAAGTGTTCATTGCGGAAAAGTCGCAACTCACACCGGCGAGGTAGTGCGGGTCACTAAACCCAATTTTTTCATAAAATTTTTGATTTTCTGTCATTTTTTTCATAAATAACAAGAGCTACACAAAAAAGATGAAAAACAAAGTTGTTGAAATTTTAATTTTCTACTAATAAGGTCCTTATAATTGAGTCGCTAAGACCAACAGTTCTTGAGATATTTGGCCTTTAATTCATTTTACTATGAAACTTTCACAAATTATAATTTGTATTATTGTGTGTATAATTATATAGTAAAATTAATTAAAGGCCAAATATCTTAAGAACTGTTGGTCTTAGCGATTTAATTATAGGAACTTTTTTTGTGGAAAATAAAATTTTCAACAACTTTGTACTTCATCTTTTTTATGTAGCTCTTGTCATTTATGAGAAAATGACAGAAAAACGAGAATTATATGAAAAAAATAGGTTTAGTGATCCGTACTACCTCGCCGGTGTGAGTTGCGACTTTGCCGCAATGGACACTTTTGAAGAGCATTCAATTCTCAAAAAATCCCGTCTTTGGGCGAGACGATAACATAAAATGCTGCTGATTTATAGAAATATAAAAAAGATTAAAGTTTACGTGTTTTTTAAATGGACAATCTTAACACGCTTTGGGCGAGTACTTAATATTAATATTACGGGCTGAAACTTTCAGGAATTTTTTTGGGGGTATTTCCAACAAAATTTTACGATGGGACCAAAAAAATAGTCCCAAAAAAATCACCCTAGAATACATATGTAAATCAACATACCAAAACTCATACTTTCATGTGAAACGATAACGAAATTATTATAAGGGAAAAACACGCTAAAATTTTTCGTGCCATATACACACTGCGTGCGTCAAGCCAGAACTTGGCCTGGCGCACCACCGTGCGCCTATACACAAATTGGTAATTTTTTACTTATTGGGCCCACGGCCGATTTTATTGAAATTCAGTATACAGGGTTTTTAAGGCGCTGATCACGAATCTGAAGTCAAATTTTATTGAACATTTTAAGTTTTTAAGTTATAAGATCCTACTTGGACCTAACCCCAAAAATTCCTTCTTCTTGAAACTGGTCACAGCCAAACTGAGTGATCTTATGTAAATTATTTATTATTTACGTTTCTTTAGTCGTTGTTTTAAATAAAAAACATCACCAAAAAAAAATATTTTTAAAAAAGTCAAAAAAATAATCTAGGGATTTTTAAGCCGTGATACAACTTGGGAAACAATTGAAAAGCGCTTACTTTTTATATTTTAATTGTGTAAAGATGGAGTTTAAAATACCTGCATTTATTTTGTTTGTGTTTAAAAAAGAGGATGTTGTCTCACCTGTATTAATTCTAACTTGTTAATAAAAACACCTTGAAAAATAACTGCAGGAGTACTTATGCATCCTTAACATAAAGCACTTTTAACAAAAGGTTAAAATTATGCTTTAACTTGGATTAAATGATTCTTATAGAAATTTCCAATTTCTCTATGAAAAATTTTTTATTTGTTTTACATTTATTGTTGGTAAGCAAATTTAAATTTTAAATATGGCGCCTTTCAGTTTTACCATCTTATTTGTCTTAAAATCCCCAGTTAATTTCCTTGATTGATTTTAAACATAAAAATAAATGAATATTGAATGTGTTTTTTGGCAAAACTAATGCGTAAATAACACAGTCCCACAAAAAAAATAAGTGTTCGGACTTGTGGGTCTGATATACGTATTCCCATGTATTTTTCGACGCTGAATCCGATCCCGACTTCAGAAATGGCCCCCCACGTCTGTAATTGGCCCCAGGGGCCAAAAATGGCCTCGATAGGGCCTGAAAGATGGATTCCGGGATGAGGCGAGGTCAAAGGTGCATTCTCAAGCCAAGCTGGATTTGTGGTCGTAAAGGTTATGTCCTCAGAATACCCCATTTGGGACCGGTAAAATGACTTCTATGGCCGGAAAATCACTATTTGAACGTGCAACGAACGGTGGTATTTTTATCACTTTTTAAATTCTCTCAGATCGTCTAAAAATTTTATGGCCAACTGAAATACCCCTTTTGACTCTGGGAAACATGACCTCCCTTTGGGACGGAAAAATCTGTTTTTGGGACGTCGCAATCCAACAGGGATTCTAAAAACCTTGCACGTTCACGCCTTAATTCAAGAATTACTTCTAAATGATAGCTTTCTCAGGTATCTAAAAGATTCTAAATGCCTGATCCACTGATTTTAATGCTTCTGTCCTTTCCCCATGTGTTTCTCTACACTCAGTTGTCAGTACGGAACTTCAGATTGCGATAAAGTATAAAATATAGAGTATAAACGATACAGTATACCAAAAACACTCCTTCTTAGAAAAAACATTGTGAAGACAATATGAGGTTTAAAAAATAAAAGTCCTTATAAAAAAACCCTTTGTTGCGGGGTGTCCAAACACGTTTTTCCGGCCCCTAGGGGCATTTTGCCAAACGGGGGTTTTATGTTCCCTAAACTTTTAAGCACAGCTAGTTCCAAATTTAAAAGTACATAAAAAAAACCACTGTTGCGATTGGCGTTCCGAAACACGATTTTTCCCCGGCCCAAGGGCATTTTCTCGGTCCCAAGCGGGGAATTCTAGTTGGCCATAAACTTTTCAAGCACAGTCTAAGTTCCAGAATTTAAAAGTACATAAAAATACCACTGTTGCGATTGTTGCGTCCGAAACACGATTTTCCGGCCCCTAAGGGGTCATTTTCTCGGTCCCAAGCGGGAAATTCTAGTTGGCCATAAACTTTTCAAGCACAGTCTAAGTTCCAGAATTTAAAAGTACATAAAAATACCACTGTTGCGATTGTTGCGTCCGAAACACGATTTTCCGGCCCCTAAGGTGTCATTTTCCCAGTTTTAAACGGGAAATTCCAGTTGTTCATAAACTTTTCAAGCACAGTCTGAGTTCCAAAATTAAAAGTACATAAAAATACCACTGTTGCGATTGCGCAGTTCGAAACATGATTTTCCGCCCCCTAAGGGGTCATTTTCTCGGTCCCAAACGGGAAATTCTAGTTGGCCATAAACTTTTCGAGCACAGTCTAAGTTCCAATATTAAAAAGTAAATAAAAATACCACTGTTGCGATTGCGGCGTTCGAAACACGATTTTTCGGCCCCTAATGGGTCATTTTCTTGGTCCCAAACGGGGAATTCTAGTTGGCCATAAACTTTTCGAGCACAGTCTAAGTTCCAAATTAAAAAGTAAATAAAAATACCACTGTTGCGATTGCGCCGTTCGAAACACGATTTTTCGGCCCCTAATGGGTCATTTTCTCGGTCCCAAACGGGGAATTCTAGATGGCCATAAACTTTTCGAGCACAGTCCAAGTTCCAGAATTTAAAAGTACATAAAAATACCACTGTTGCGATTGTTGCGTCCGAAACACGATTTTCCGGCCCCTTATGGGTCATTTTCCCGGTCCCAAACGGAGAATTTCAGTTGGACATTTTCTTTTTCAACTTTTCGACCACAAATCCAGCTTGGCTTAAGAATGCACCTTCGACCTCGGCTCATCCCGAAATCCATCTTTCAGACCCTATAGTGGAGCCAGCTCGGCATCGGATTAAGCGTCGAAAAATACATGGGAATACATATTTGCGACCCACAAGTCCGAACACCTATTTTTTTTGTGGGGCTGTGTAATTGGGGAAATTAGTTTATCCTGTTATATAAGTAAAATACCATAAAATCATTTGGTTTGGCTGTGCCAGGTTCAAGAAGGAAAAATTTTAGAAGTTTGTGCATTTTTGAGGTTAGGTCCGAGTAAGGTGTTATAACTTAAAAACTTAAAGTGTCCGACAAATTTCACTTTAGATTCGTGATCAGCGCCCCAAAAAACCTCTGTTAATTAAATTTTAAAAAAATCGGCGGTGGGCCTGATAAGTAAAAAATTACCCAAAAATTTTATATCATTGCACATCATGCGCTTTTTTTAAGAACAGCCAGACTTTTAAATCGAACTTCCCAATAAATTCAAATAACTGTCGTAATTTCGAAGGGTCTTTTGCCCAGAAAATACTTTTTCATTAAAACATTAAAGGGATTTATGTCTCGAGAGGAAAAATAATTTTAATTTAAATCTATTAAATTTTATACCGTAAACCTAACTCAGTTGGCACACAATGGTTTTAAAACAAAACGTTTTGTAATTTCCGAACTCATTCAAGAAAGACGCTCTTTTATATAATAGGTTTTCGGTGATCAAACTCAGGTAATAAAAGAAAAAGACAATTCGGATAAAATGTAAACTACACCAACAAATTTCCGGTTTAAAAGGGAGTTTTGACGGGCGTTATAATTGAAATTTTGGCCCAAAATGCGCAACGAATAAAATTGAATATCTGTTTTATAAGCCTCTTAGGTATTATGTCGACCTTTCTGGCAAAATAAATATATCGTTAAGACAATATGTTTTTGGAATTTTAATTGAGAGTATATATTTTTCATGTAACAAAGGTGGCATGACCATGTAAACATTACCTACTTTATATTAATACTAGATGAAAAGCCTGTCTCCGCCAGGCGAAAGACAATATTAAGTAGCCTCTGCCCCAAACTTAAAGATAAGAACCAACATTACTAAGTCTGGGTGTGTATAGTTTCCTTTTCGGGAAAAAAAAATTCCAAACGTCAACCCTTAAAAATAGAATAACGCCACAAAAAGGGACTGAGAAAAAAAAACAAACCGTCTTGCTCAAACACCTCAGCAATATTTTTAATTATAAAGAACCCAAAGTTTTAAATCTGAAAATAATTTAAAACGAACTTTCTAGTGGTTAAATACATTTAGATAATTTGTATTAAAAAAAAAAAAGGTTTGGGACCTAGTGTTATATTCACATATTTTACATATGGAAAAATTTTAAAAAAACCCATAGAATTGTTTTTAGAAATGCCCTTTTTTTAAATTCGATTCCCCTTTGTTTGATTATTTAGTGTTTTTTGAATTAAAATTTTAAACTGTTTTTTTTAAAAAAAAAAAAAGGGGAGGGGTCCGGGTTTTACTTCGAGACCCTTCATGTGAAGGGGCTGTGGACGGGGGGAAAATGTCCTGGGGAACCTGGTTTCTACCCAAGGGGGTTTTTTGCCCTTTTTTAATATAGAATGTTGACGGGTTAACAGAAACATGGGCGTTTTAAGAGATGACGGGGGGTTTTTTTTTTTTGTTAAAAAAGAAGATTATAATGGATGAAGAAAGCCATTTGGGACAGAAAGGAGTAATATTTAATTTTAAAGGATTTTTAATTAAAGGTCAAAAGAAAAGAAATTTCTTTAGTATCTTTTTTTTTTAATTTTTTTAAAGTTCTTAATTTTGTCAAAGTTTTTAGTTGTTTTTTTTAAATTTTTTTGAAATGGTTTGGCAGTCATTGGGAAAAGACAAGGAGGGGAAATAACTTTTTAAAAACCAAGGGGGGGAAGTAAAAGGGGGAGGGGGAAATTGGTATTGGGCCGACATAAATAAAATTTTAAAAAATTAAGAAAAGAAAACACAAAAAATTTCAATAAAAAATTTTTCCCCCCAATGGAAGGGGGGAAAATTTTTTTCCCTTTTTATGAACGGGATGTCAATATGCTTTCCCTTTTGAAGCCCCCCCCCTTTTACTTTCATATTAAATTGAAAAGACCCGTCTTGTGGGGCCAACCAAGAACCCGGCAACAAAATGTCGGGCAACTTTTTGGGTCAACTTTAAAAAAAAAATGGGAATAAATTATATGATAAAAGGGGAATTTTGATAAGTTATATAAGATTGCCCCCAATTTAATCATTTGAAAGTAAGTTATAATTTTTTTTTTTTTTTTTTAAAATTTTTTTTAATTTTTTTTTTAAAATTTTTTTTTATTTTTTTTTTTAAAAACACTTGTTTTTTTTTTTTTTTTTAAAAGAAAAAATTTTTTTTACAACAAACTTTTCCCGATTGTAGCCCTTTAAAAAGGAAAAAAGTTTTCCAAAAACTCTGTAGAAAAAAGTTTTTTTTGCCCACCTATGATACCCCAATATTGGGTTTTGCTGTTTTAAATTGTCGACGGAAAAAATTATATATAATTAAATTTTAAAATAATTTTATAAAATATATATATATATATATATATATATATATATATATTCTGAAGTTATGTCTTGAGCTAAAATCATGAAATTTGGCACAGTGGTAGTCTTTAGCAGTGGCTAGAACCTAACGAAGCTCGTTTTTAAATTTCCCCCCCGGTACCAAAATAGGAGCAAATAAGTTTTTTTACCGTTAGTTTTTACGGAAGGCGTCTTACGGAGAAAAGAGGCTTTTAATATTGTCTTTCGCCTGGCGGAGACAGGCATTTCATCTAGTATTAATAAAAAGTAGGTAATGTTTACATGGTCATGCCACCTTTTTACATGAAAAATATATACTCCAATTAAAATTCTAAAAACATATTGTCTTAACGATATATTTTTTTCCCCCAGAAAGGTCGACAAAAAAAAAAGAGGCTTATAAAACAGATATTCAATCTTATTCGTTGCGCTTTTTTGGGCCAAAATTTCAATTATAACGCCCGTCAAAACCCCCTTTTTTAAAACCCGGGAAAATTTTTTGGTGTAGTTTACATTTTATCCGAATTGTTTTTTTTTTTTATTACCTGAGTTTGATCACCAAAAACCCCTATTTTTAAAAAAACGTCTTTTTTTTGAATGATTTCCCCGGGAAAATTTCAAAACGTTTTTTTTTTAAAACCATTGTGTGCCAACTGAGTTAGGTTTACGGTATAAAATTTAATAGATTTAAATTAAAATTTTTTTTTCCTTTTGAGACATAAATCCCTTTAATTTTTTTAAAGAAAAAGTATTTTCTGGGCAAAAGACCCTTCGAAATTAAAACCCCGTTATTTGAATTTATTAAAATTCGATTTAAAAGTCTGGCTGTTCTTGAAAAAAGCGCATGATGTGCAACGATATAAAATTTTTGGATAATTTTTTACTTATCAGGCCCCCCCCTTTTTTTAAAATTTAATTAACAGGGGTTTTTTTTTGGGGGGCTGATCAGAATCTAAAGTAAAAAAATTTTGGGCATTTTTAATTTTTAAAATTATTACCCCTTTTCTCGGACCTAACCTAAAAAAAATTCTTGAACCTGGCACAGCCAAACCAAATGATTTTATGGTATTTTACTTTTAACAGGATAAACTAATTTCCCCCAAAATTTTTCAGCCCCACAAAAAAAAAGGTGTTCGGACTTGTGGGGGGGGAAATATGTATTCCATTTATTTTTCGACGCTTAATCCGATGCCGAGCTGGGGCCCCCTTTGGGGCTGAAAAAAGGATTTTTTGGGTGAGCCGAGGTCGGGGGAAAAGGGGGATTCTTTTAAAAAAGTTTGGGGGTTTTGGTCGAAAAGTTGAAAAAAAAAATGTCCAACTGAAATTCTCCGTTTGGGGGGGGGGGGAAAAAGACCCAACTTGCTAGTCAAGCCGAGGTCGAAGGTGCATTCTTAAGCAAAAAAAGGATTTGTGGTCGAAAAGTTGAAAAGAAAATGTCCAACTGAAATTCTCCCTTTTTGGGGGGGGGAAAATGACCCCAAGGGGCCCGGGGAAAAAAATGTTTTTTCGCAACAATCGCAACAGTGGTATTTTTATTTTTTTTTTTATTCTGGAACTTGGACTGTGCTTGAAAAAAAATTTTGGCCAACTAGAATTCTCCCGTTTGGGAGCGAGAAAATGACCCCCGGGGGGCCCAAAAAAACGTGTTTCGAACGTCGCAATCGCAACAGTGGTATTTTTTTTTACTTTTTTAAAATTTTTGGGAAATTAGACTGTGCTTGAAAAGTTTATGGCCAACTAGAATTTCCCCCCTTTGGGGCCAAGAAAATGACCCATTAGGGGCCGAAAAATCGTGTTTCGAACGCAGCAATCGCAACAGTGGGTTTTTTTTTTTTTACTTTTTAAAAAATTGGAACTTAACGTGCTCGAAAAGTTTATGGTCAACTAGAATTTCCTGTTTGGGACCGAGAAAATGCCCCCCCTTTGGGGGCGGAAAATCATTTTTTCCCAACTGCGCAATCGCAACAGTGGTATTTTTTTGCCCTTTTAATTTTTAAAATCAGACTGGGGGGTTTTTAAAAGTTTATGAACAACAAATTTCCCTTTAAAACTGGGAAAATGAAAATTTTTGGGGCCCCGGGAAAAACCTGTTTGGGGCGCAACAATCGCAACAGTGGTTTTTTTTGAAATTTTTTAAAAATTTTGGAATTTTTGACTGTGCTCGAAAAGTTTATGGCCAACTAGAATTTCCCGCTTGGGACCGAGAAAATGCCCCCCTTTGGGGCCGGAAAATCGTGTTTGGGGACGCAACAATCGCAACAGTGGTATTTTTATGTCTTTTAAATTTTTTGGGAAATTAGACTGTGCTTAAAAGGGGTTTTTCCCCAAAAAAAACCCCCCTTAAAACCGAAAATGCCCCCTTTTGGGGCCGGAAAATCGTTTTTTGGACGCAACAATCGCAACAGTGGTATTTTTATTTTATTTTTTTTAAAATTTTGGGGAAATTAGACTGTGCTTAAAAATTTTTTCCAAAAACCCAAATTTCCCCCCTTTGGGGCCAAAAAATGACCCCTTAGTGGCCGGAAAATCGTGTTTCGAACGGCGCAATCGCAACAGTGGTATTTTTATGTACTTTTAATTTTTGAAACTCAGACTGTGCTTGAAAAGTTTATGAACTACGGGAAATTTCCCCCCTTTGAGCCCGGGGGGAAAAAGCCCCCCGAGGGGCCCGGGAAAAAAAGTGTTTGGACGGAATATATAGATTTATTTGTCTATTTGCATGTCTAAAATTCAGACATAAATCCTTAAAAGTTTTAATATCAGTTTAAACAAGGGTTTAAATTACTAGTTCACTTAAGAAGGCTAAAATACATAAAAAAAATTCTGGTTTTTAATAAATAAAAACATAAATCTTTTTTTATAATAATATTTTACGTTTTTAAAATACATTTTTTATTTTCATTTTTTAAAAAACATTCACGGAGCGTCAAAATGGACCGGCTGAAAAAAAATTGTTCTTCTGCGGACTGATAATCTTCGGCTCGTCAAGTCTAAAACAAAAAAAATCAAATTGTTTTTTAAAACGGAAGGTCTTTAACAAGCCAATTTACCACATTTAATCAAAAATTTAAAAAAAATAGCGGACAATAAAAAAAAATCATGGATGAAATAAACCCAAAATAAACATGAGGAATACTGGGGGGCCTCAGTAGAATAAGACATGGAAAAGGCTGCATAAAGGGCCCATCCAAAAGAACGAAGGAAGAAATACTCAGGTAGGTAGGTAGGTTTAAAGTAAGTGGACTTTTTACGCCCTCCACCGCAACCGCTCGGTCTAGGGGTCCCCCTTTTTTTATTTTCCCAATAGGATCGGACTTCTAATGAATCCGATATTAGATTGTGAGAGAGTTCTTAAAATCTCC
>JAHBCN010012794.1:0-25905 GCA_019359885.1 Listronotus oregonensis
TATTAAAAAATAACTCTCCTCAAAAACAAAAACCCCTTTTTTTTTAGCCATTTAAAAAAGAAAAATATAATTTTTATTATATTTAAAACTTTTTTTTTTTTGTTTTAAATCACAATTGAGTAAAATTCGGATTCATTTGCTGTTCCATTTCAAAAGAAAGATGTTAACTTAGAGTATTAAAGCATCTTTTTTTTTCTTTTCCATCATACCAACAAAAAAAAAGATGTTTTTTTCCCTAGTTAAAATTTATAAAATTTTTAAAAGTTGTTTAAACCCCCTTTATTTATATATATATATATATATATATATATATATATATATATATATATATATATATATATATATATATATTTTTATTTTTTATATAAAATTAAAAATTATATATATATATATATATATATATATATATTTTTTTTTTTTTTTTTTTTTTTTTTTTTTTGTCTAATAAAAACTATTTTTTAGCGCAAAACAAAGCAGCCTTAAAGCATGTTTTTGGATAAAACATGGTTTTTATATAATATCCTAATATTCCATGATGGTAGGATCACTAAAAGCACCTTTAATATCACTTTTTCTCACTGCAAAAATAATCCAAATGGGCACTGGAAGCACACTATTCAAGGCACTATAACAGTCCTTTTTCGTTATCACTATAACAGGTCAAAATTAGACAGTCCTGAAAGTTATAAATAAATAAAACCAGGACATAATAATTCGCGTAAGTATATTATTTCTTTCTCTCTCTTGCGCCCGACGTTTCGTACTTACAATTAAAAAATATGTTTTGTCGCACACCTCGATTTTGAACACTCTCACTTGATTGAGTATGGGTACTGATCTCGCCAAATTGGGATGTTCGTTTTTATACGCGGATCATCTTTTGCATTTGAATCATTGTCTGCATGGTACCACCTCCAACCATGTGGTATTCCTTGAGCGCCGCGATGGGTGTATCGGAATCTCCTTTAATTACACGGTTGTCTTCGCTACTGAAAATTCGATTCTGTATCCTGGTTCGGTTCGGAGTTATTCGGGGTTTAGCTTGAATTGGCGTGTCCTTCAAGAAGATAACTAATTTATTAAAGATTTTTTTATCTAGTCCTTATAAGTTGAATTAAATTAAATTATACATCGTAAAATAAAAGAGTTTAAAGAAAAATATTTGTGATTTTTACCAAGACGGCTGTTTTATAAGTGTTTTTATAAACATTTGGCCACTTTATTTATCTTTTTCTACAAACATCATGGTCCAGTAACTGATCTAAAAGTACCCAAAGCTGTAAATAAATCTATACAGTTTTCATTTGTGGGGCAAATCTTAGGTCTTCGCGGATGCTTTTGAGCGAGAAATAGTTTATTACGATTCCGACGTGGGAACTCGCTGAAAATTGCCTCCCAAATCCCAAAAATGAGTTTCCCGCGAATATTTGCGAAAATATGCCAAATATGACCATACCTTTTATTTCTTTTTCAACTTATGTGGTTACCAGAAATGAGAAACAAAAAAGTTAGAAATACCTACTTAGTGCTATCTACGGGTGCAAATAAACAAATAAAATGGCATTCAGCATTAATGATGTACACTGCTCAACAATTGCTAAGGATCATCAGTACCTAGTTTCTAAAGTTTACAAATTTTTAGAACAGACCAACCTGGGCAGGCAGCACAACAAATTTAATTGATTATGTGTAAAACTGATAACGTAATCTAGCATCAACATTCTTTGGAATTTATTTTTTCAGAAAAAAATTACACATAAAATTAGTTATAATCTCAAGCAATTGCTGAGCAGTGTGCTTCAAAAAGAGAAAAAGGTTGTTAAATTTTTTGTACCAAATTTAATGCCCTGATAAGAAAAAAATTTTTGGCCAATTTAAACCTTCAAAAGTTGTTTTTTTCTTTTTTTTTTAATTTGCCAAACAAAAATGGTATTGTCAGAGAGGCAGCGTATTGAAGTCTTGATATTGTTGGGATATGGGGATAGAATGCGGGGTCAAAGTGAAAATATCCGGAAAATCACATTTCCCAGGCTACTGTGAGTAAGATCTTACACAAATTTAAAGAACATGGTACAGTAAAGGACTTGCCCAGAAGTGGCCGGCCACATGTTTTAGGCGAAGATCAAAAATTGGACATTGCCGTATCTCTGCAGGAAGATCCACATTTGTCAACGGTTTAATTAGCCCAAAACAATCCTGCGTCTAGTCGTACGATTGGGAGGTTTTTGAAAACAGAAAAATACCACCCATATAAGGTATATCTTTCAAGAGCTCTTGGAAGATGACTGACAGGCGTTTCTTTTGTGAGGAAATAATGAGGCGATGTGACGAGAATAATGGGTTTCCACTGAACATACTTTTCGGACGAAGCTACTTTTTATTTAAATGGAGTAGTTCAGGCACAATTATCGATTTTAGAGTCAGGAAAACCCACACTGGATATGCGAAGCTAATACGCAGCTTCCTCAAAAGTAAATGTATGGGCAGGCATCATCAACAACAGAATATTAGGGCCATACTTTTTTTGAGGGAAACCTTACAGCTCGCCACTTAGACTTTTTACGCTTTGAATTAGTGCCTGCTTTTAGCTGGTATGTTTCCCAATGAAGCAATCCAGATATCCCCACTGAAACACTTTGGTTCCAACAGGACGGCGCTCCCCCACATTTTGGTATTAACGTCAGAGAATATCTCGATAAAATATTTGCAGGACGCTGGATTGGACGACTGGTACAATTGAATGGCCACCACGATCCCAGACTTAACGCCATTAGATTATTTTTTTGGGGATATCAAAGACAAGGTTTATCAAAATTGGCCGGCTAATATTGAAGATCTAAAAACAGAATTAGAGTGGAATCACCTAACGTACCGGCTGAGGCCATTCGGAATTCCGTAGACGGGTTTTACCATCCTAGGAGCCTGCCAAGCAGAGGGTGGAGGGCATTTTCAGCATCTGTTACGTTAATTCACCCGTAGATAGCACTAAGTAGGTATTTCTACCTTTTCTGTTTTTAAAAGAGTAGTTTCTCATTTCCCGGTAACCACATAAGTTTGAAAAAAAATGAAAGGGTACCATTTTTTACGAGCTTTTCAATGAACCCATACACGACATAGGTTTGCATTTGAAAAAAAAAGTTGGGAAGAGTTGCAGCTAAGGGTTGAAAAAAATATTTCATTTTATTGCCAAAAAATGCGTATAATTTAAAATCAATTGACGTGTTTCAGCGTTTTTTTCCTAAGTTACTGGTTAAAAAGATATTAATTTTATTCTGTATAATTTAAATTTACAATAAATTTAGTAAAAATTGCAGATACTTTCAAACCTATCTCACTTTAAGATTAGAAGACACAATATCAACTGTCATAGCTATTTTTTTTACCAAGGGGGAGCGGTAAGTCTAACCAGAAGGTTAAAATTTTAAATGCCCATGTACCAAATTTAAATAGCAAACAGGCAGTCAATTTTTTTTTAAACAGACGGGATATTTCATTGAGATATTAAAAACAAAGTTTTTGGTAATTAACAGTGCATATCGAATACCTAAAAAAAAATTACACTTGCCACGTCACTACTGTATATTTATAAAATGTCAAAAAATTAAGTTGGGAGTTTAAATATAAAAAAAAGTAACAAGAATTCCCTGTTTAAAATTTAGTTTAATTTACTTAATTTAAAAAAATAAACCTATAAAAAATTTTAAGTTTTGTGATTTACTGTATTTATATATTATTTTTATTTACTTAATTTTGTTTTGGTCACTAGAAACCATTTATTGGGAACCTTTTACATTATTTTAAATAAAAACAAATAATTTATTATTTTTTTATCATTGATGATGAACAAAAAAAAAGTTACTGTTAGCAAATATTTAATAGTGGCAATGTTAAAACAATGGTAAATTAACAACGTGATATGTTTTTTATTACCAAACATCGTGTTTAATATTTCTAATAACAAAAGAAAATCCCATTTGTTTCAGAATTTTTAACAACCTCGTATAATGACAGTTGAGTCAATGGACCTTACCAAATGTTATGTAGCGGTAATTAAAAATATAATAAATCTAGTACCATACTTTTAAACACCAAAGTTATCTTGGGCGCATAGGCATTGAAAATAAGTTTTTAAGTGACTGAAGTCCTTCACAAACGCAATTCTTTATAAATTTTACCACACGAAAAGAAAGAACCACTTTTAAGCGAACGTGCGGTATCAATATTATTTTTTATTTTACTCACATAACTAACCATGTTTTAATGATGCAGTGTTCCTTGAATGTATTACTATTAACAAGATTCTTCTGCAGATTAACATCAATTTACTGTTTTATTGAAAGTTAAGAAACAAATGGAAATCAAGTTTTTCTTGGTACTGGCGAATTTAATCGTATTTTTGCGACATATTAATATTATTTATTCCAAAGATATAAAACAAATAACATATCTTTTAATGATGTGGTATTCTTGCATACATCATCAAATAAATAACATGGGATTCTCCTTAAGATTCACATAAAGGTAAATTTTTCATATGGCTCATCAAAATAAACACGTACTTTGCTAGATGGTGCATCCGGTTTAATGTCAGATTCTCCTAATTTTTAAGGTATCAACTGGTTGATTTTGTATCTGGTGGTATCATGCATGCATAAGAATAAAATTTAATGTAAAAAATCTAGTTATATAATTTGCAAATTGGATATATTTATATGTAGGTAGGTATATATATATATATATATATATATATATATATATATATATATATATATATATATATATATATATATATATATATATATTTTTTATATATATATATATATATATATATATATAATTTTTATATTTTTTATATATATATATATATATATATATATATATATATATATATATATATATATATTTTTATATTTTTATATATATATATATATATATATATATATATATATATATATATATATATATATATATATATATATATATAAAATATATAAAAAAAAACAACCGATTAGAAAGTTGTAAAATTCCATTTTTCCCCGGGGATATCCGGACAAAAAAACGAAATTTGCTGATTTCTTTTTTTTTTTCCCCGACGTTATTTAAAGAGATATTTAAAAAAACAAAAGACCTCTTTTTGGCCCCTTTTTAAGCTCTACAAAACAGCGTTGAGAGTTTTTTTCTTCTCAGACTTTTTTGTTTTCGTTAGACCATCATCAAGTTTTTTTTTTTAAATACGGACCTGGGTTTTTTTTTTTAAAATTTTTTTAACCTCTTATTATCCCAATAACAAAAATTTTTAAATTTAAAATTTTTAAAAAAATGGAACCCCCTAAAAGAAATGGTGTGCGTTCCTTGTCTTCATTGTCTCTTATGGAAAATATGTTTATTTAAAAAAAAAAACATTAAGTGTTTTTATTGTAATTGGGATGTTATGCTTTAAAAAAATGCAATAAACAATTGAGTATCGCATTTAAAAAAATAAAGTTGATGATGGTCTAACAAAAAAAAAACGTCTAAGAAAATTTTCAACCCCCTTTGTAATTAAGAAGTGGCCATAAAAAGTTTTTTGTTTACCCTTTTTTTTTCGGCCTTTGGAAAAAAAAAAGAAAAAAACCTTTTTTTGGGTTTTTTTCCCGGGTATCTCCGGGGAATACTCGGAATTTTAAATTTCCTGGTATATTGTTAGGCACTTAAATGTGCAACTTTTTTCCTAATTTAACCGACTTCGTATCTCTTACGGTTTTTCCAGATTCCCTCATGCACTCCAAAAATATATATATATATATATATATATATATATATATATATATATATATATATATATATATATATATATATATATATATATATATATATATATATATATATATATATATATATATATATATATATATATATTTATTTATTTGTCTGTCCACGTGATTCTAAAATTATGGCTTGGGGGTAAAACCCGGGGAAATTTGGACAGTGGTAGTCTTTAGCATTGGCTAGAACCTAACGAACCCGGGTTTTTTTTAATTTCGCCCCGGGACAAATATAGGGGGAAAAAAATTTTTTTTTAAGGTTCGTAAGGAAGGCGTCTTACTCAATATTGTCTCTTGCCTGGCGGAGACAGGCTTTTCATCTAGTATATAATATTTTACTTTCTTGCCAGATAGTACCAATTCAATCCAGGTTCAAAATTTGTTTAGTACACGCACAGTCAATTGACTCTAACAAAGTGTCAGATTTGCCTGAAAAATAAGAGAGTTTTCAACGTTTCAGAGATAAATTAGATAACTTTTTAAAAAATAAAATAAAGTAAAAACTGTTTCAAAAATTAATTATTAACACAGCCACATAAAAAGAGGAAAGTTGTCTCTACTTCACATAAATTTTACAAAGTGTTACTTATCATTAATAAAAAAATATTTTATGACATAATACCTAAAGATTTTTTGGGTAAAAAAGGTACTTGTAAACTTTTAAGAAAAAAATACTCCAAAAATCGCCCCACGAATTTTTCACCAATTCTTAGGAAACACCCTGTATATATACCGAAATGTGTGTGTCTAAATTAAGTAGAAATATACACACATACGCACAGAAAAAGAGAGCTCTATCACAGATAATTCCTAACGTTAAAAAGCAGGTTCAAACACCCAAAAATTGATTAAAAAAAATTAGCAAAAATACAAAACAAACGTTTTTGTTTGTATGGTTAAGTGACAAAAAACCCAAAAAAGGGAAAAAAAAAAAAAATTTTTTTTGGGAAAATAAACAATAAAAATACAAAGATAACATATATTAAAGCAGGATGTTTGTCCACTGACAGCTTTATGTTACATTACTACACTATCTTTAATAATTATTACTATTATAAAGAGATGTTTTTGCATTAATTTGTCGGCGTTTAAAGAAAAAACAGCATAATATTCTATTTGGAGGAAAAGTTACTTTTTATGGCTTGCTCTCTATTACCAACCTCACTCCGTTCGGACACGAGCGTGCCATGAATAGTATCACTTTTTCCCTACATAAATTAATATACTATTTCTAGATACGATGTGGTGTGATAAAAATCACATATATTGGAAGTCCTATTATCTTTATATAGTTTAGTAATAGTATGAATAGCCATCAATCATTTTAAATTGGCTATTTGGCAATAAAAGCCATTTATACACCATCTATTTTTTTATTTGTATTTATCCTAAACCTTAACCTTTGCTGTCACATAAATAGCATGTGACGAAAGTTACATGTACAATTTAAAACAAAAGTAACATGTAAAACTTAAAAGTCAATGCTGCAATATAATTTTTATTACATATTTTTAACAACAAAATAATGAATGTGCTGAAATATTATGGTGTATATGTGATAGTAACCAAGATGTATGTAGCGACAGTTATCTCATTAGAAAAATAATTTCATGCATTTGGAGGCAAAAAAGTTTGACCTTTACTAAGCTTCTTTGGGCACTTATCTAGTTACCTTAATGTTTTATTAAACTGTTTAATTATTTTTTATAATAGTAAAGAGGATATTTACCTAAAATTCCTAGAAGTGGGGCTTTACTGTTTTTTGGCCATAAAAAATATAAAAATTAAAATTTTGGAGATGTTTTTTTTATTTTATTCTATCCTTTATCAAATTTATGATAAAAATTGTTTAATAATCATAAAACAACCGATTCATAATGATTTTTGAAATTGAAAATTTAAAAATTTAATCATATTTCGCAATATTTATATTTTTTTCTTGTTGCTAATCAAAAGACGAACATTTTTTTTGAGAACTTAAATTTTAAAATTTTTTAAAATTTTTAAAATATTAAAAAAAAAACAAAAAAATTTAATCTGATGACGCGTGGATCATTTAAAAAACCAACCAAAACAAACCAAAACAAAAAGTTGATTTAGTTAATTGAAAAATTTGAAAAAAAAAATGAAAAATTCAAAAATTATTATTTTATTTTTTTTTAATAATTTTATTTTTTATTTGCAATAAGGAAAAATTAGAAATATTATAAAAAATTAATGGATGACCATTAAATATTTAGTTAAATGTAAAAAAAATGAATATTTGTCTTTTCAAATAAAAAAATCTTTATCATTTTGAAGATTTAAACAATTTTTTATAAATGCGATGACGAGTAGATATATATTTTTTTATTTGTATTGTATTTATGGCAAAAAAACAGTAGAGTCCCACTTAACCCTATAAATACCAAAATTTTAAATTAGTATATCTTAAAAACGAGTAAAGTAGTTTTGTTCAGTAAAAGAAAATGTATATAGACAATTATAGGTAATTACTGAAAAAGTACCTTTTAGCCCAAATTTAACCAGGCGTTGCGTCACCACAAGAAAACAAACTGATTGCAGAGTCATCGAGAAGAGAAAACCTCAAAAGAATTTTTTTTAATTAATGCTTTGCTATTTGCAAATCATGATTTATAATATACCAATATTTTAAAATTTTTAAATTTAATTTTTTTATTATTTTGCCCCGAATTAAACCTTTATATTCCAAAATTTTGGGAAAATCGGATTTTTTTCTCATCATATTTACGAAAATTTAAAGTTTTAATTTGACCAATTTATTTTTTTATTATATTTTTAAAACTCTTTATTCCTCTACAATAAATTTTAAAAAAATCAGAATGGCAAGTACCAAAAAAAAACCCTTAAATTTATTTTTTTTTAAAATTTCAATTTGACACGTTTTTGATCTTTTTTTTTTTTAAATTTATAATCACTAAACCCCAAAATACATAAATACTAGTTTATAAGTTTATTTAGAGTCATATTAAAGATCAAAAAAAAATATGTTGGTGCACAAAATGCATCATATATTTTTTAAAATAAAATGTTTAAAAAAAAAAAGTGCAAAATGGCAAAAATTTAATAAAAATGGCAAGTTTAAAAAGTTTTTTTCGGTACGTTTTATTCTAATTTTGTTACCAATTCATTGGTTATGTAAATACTGATATTTAAACTTTTAGTAAATAAAATAAAATGGCCCAAATAAAGACTTTGACTTTTCATGAATATGAGGGGCGAAAAAAGGCCGATCTTTACCCAGCTTTATTTTTCAATTTTCCCCGAATTTGAGGGTAACCAAATCATTTTTGAAACTTTTTGCAATGCCTGTGACTATGCGTATAACATCGCATCCATCAAAAAATATTACTAGTGATTCCATAAAATACATTTAGGGGTAGAGCTGCACATCCAATCAGTTCTCGACATCCAGAATCATGGCTGGCAATAAAACAGCTTCTAACCCTTTATTGATTCTAAGAATTTATCATCCTTTGTTCAAGATTTACAATGCTTTAAGCAAGTATCCAACGAGTCGCTTTGTCCTTTTTTTAATCGCCTTTAAGTTTTAAATTTTAAAATGTTAGCATCCATACCAAAAAACCAATCCAACGGCAGATATAATTGATACCATGACCATGAATACGCTACTGACAGGTCTGGAGCCTCACTTAGGACAACTCATTTGCGCTGGTAGCCACAAACACTTCTAGAAGCGCACGCGCACATTAGAAAAAAATTTCAACATTCACATTACGAAAAGTATCAGCCTGTAAAACCAAATCCTTTAAAACAAAATATTTTTTTAAGAAGACTAGCCCCTCAACTTAAATTTAGAAAATTTAAGTGTTGGTTCCAGACCATTAGCCAAACGCATAAAAGAACATAGAACATACAATAAAAACAGAAAATTTCATAAATCAAAAATCTGTCAACACGCATTTTATAACAACCTCATAATAAACTGAAATGCTTCTAGTATTTTAGCAAAGGACAATTGTTTAAAAAAACGTAAAATGGAAGAAAATGCATTTATTTTATTAAATAAAGATAAATGTGTAGCATCAATATCTATTAATTCCAATAATAAATGGTTACATATTATTGAAAATTGTGGTGGTGGTATGTTAATTAATAAATTAATTAACACACCTTATCACTTTTTTTGTCTTTTTACACATTATAAATATACTAGTCAAATAAAATATAGTTTATTAAAACTTGACGTGGGAAGACCAAATTAACTCTATTGTGACTAGGGGTGATAAAAGTTTAAATTTATTAAAGGCCACTACCAAACGTCATTGGGGTGCTGACCTCAAAACGGCATTATTGTTTTATAGGGCATATACTAGGTCCCTTATTGATTTTTTTCAATATTTTATGGCAGCGCTACCAAAAAAGGCTTGAGAAGATTGACCGTTTACAATATAGAGCTCTTCGTAGTTAATGGTGCATTTTGCTCCACGCGGTAGAAGCATTTGGCAAACGGGGAAGCTCATTGTCTCTAAGACGAGCATATTTAGCAAAGAAATTTCTTATTAAAAATGTTTATGTTACTAATGATTTTCTTATAAACAAGGTGGGTAAGCCGGCTACAGAAAACCTAACTCTTAAATTTTGGAGACACAAAAACTCTCCGCCACTAGCAGATGCCTTTGTTGAAATATCGCAATTACAAAAGGATATTGTTATCTATGACAAACTACCCTTTTTTATGGATACATATAAAAACATTTCATGTGACACAACAGTAGTATATCCCCAGTACACTGAATGTATTCAACTAAATAACAATATAGTCAAGGATATTTCACAAAGTTTTTCTAATTATACAATATATACCGATGGATCTAAAACAACAGAAGGGGTTGGTTGTGCTTACTATGCACCCATGGATAATGTTTCTAAATGCTTTAAACTCCATGATAATGCCAGTATTTTTACAGCCGAGATGTATGCAATACTACAGGCACTGGAGTACATTTCCCAACATGGAAGGGCAGATAAATATATTAAGGCAATCATAAGAACATATATCGAAATCCATTGGTTTTTGAAATTTTTCAAAGGATAACTATCCTTCGGGATAAAAACATTGACATTCTTTTTATATGGACTAAAGGGCACTCTGGTATCCAATGATGAACACGTTGATTGATTGGCTAGAGAAGCCATTAACAGTAATATTAATATCTCTGGAATACAATTTTATGTAGCTTTTCGATTATAAAAGAAAATATTACTTACTGTTACTGGCGTCAGAGCTATGCACGCCAGAACATATATAGATACACTCGAACATATCCCAACCTTGTTGCCAAACCTTTAATAAAAATATGAAAAACTTAATAGAAACTGTTATGTTTCCCATTTTCCGAGCATGGTAACATTAAATATATGCTTCATAAAATGGGCCTCTCTGATACCGATAAATGTAACTGTAATGACAAAACCGATGATATGGAGCACTGGTGCTTTGAGTGTGAACAGAATAAGAATGCTTCCAACTTTTTATTAACTGAGTTAGCTAAATATTAATTACTACCGATGAATTTTCAATCATTAGTCTATATCATACGAGAAGACAAAAGGGTTAATAATGCATTTATTTGTTTAATGAAGATGTGTATGAGAAAGCTGTAGGGACTCGTAGATCCAACTCTATCCTTATTTGTAATCCCTTTATCCTGGTCGATTATCCTCTGTTTGTGTTACTTATCAAAATCGCCTAGATAGACCACTATGGCGTGAAGCGTGTGCCCTTGTCCTGCGTGTTTTTGATTATTCGCAAGCAGCTCCCAATTTGTAACTTAATTCGAAGTGTATGTCTTTATGAATCCTTATTATAAATTGTAAATGGTTTTTAGGTATTATAATTCGTGTATACGAATATTTATCGTATAGATTTTTATACAGATACTTATTAAAAAAATTAATTGGTTATAAAAACTTAAATATAATACGTTAAATATAGTGGCTGTATGCATTCCTGTGCAAAGCCAACCAAACCAAAAAAAAATAAATTAAATAATGTCATTAATGACAAAACGTCATAAATAGTATAAAAGCTTTTAGAATCTCCTAACTTTTTAATTCAAAATTTCTTAAAATTTGGTTTACATTTTTTTTATCTGGACAACGGTGATCTACTTGTCACCGAAACGTAGATTAGTGTTCTTGATTTTTGAGTTTTTGGGGTGTTTTTCTTTTCTGTTGCAGGAGATCTGCAAGTTCATCGGAGGTAATAGAGCTTAGCAGTATCAGTTCGTTATACCCCGGGGCCTGGACCAAGGTGCTTTAAATCTCTAAAAAATTTTAAGGCAAGTAACCCAAAAAAAAACACACCGAAAGGTATTTAAAGTTTTGGTGATCCTTCAGAATCGCCACCCTACTTTTTGGAATGAAACATCAACATGATAATTTTTTTTGGGTTGTCAAATATTTTTATTCTTTAAGTTCATCAAAAAAAAAATAAAGAAAAATACAAAATCTCAATTTTTCGATAATTTTTTTTTACTTTGAAAAATTCAAAAATTGAAACTTTAAAAATATGTTTTTTTATTATTTGTCTTTACATGCAGAATATAAAAAAAAATCACTAGAAATTGCGTAACTTAAATGCATGCATTTTATCGACGAAAAATTTAAAAAATACTTATATTTATTTTTAAAATAAAAATTAATACCGATTTTTTTTTGTTTTTTTTTTAAGACATTTATAAATTTGCCGTAAAATAGAACAAAATAAAGAAGGCATTTTAATATTTTTATTTTTTGAATTTTTATGGCCAAAAATAGATAGGGCTGCAATTCCAAACAACTACCAAATTTTTTTGGGAATTTTAGACATGGTAGAATAAGTATTATATAATTTACTTTGCAGTAGATCACTAATTGGATTAAATAAAATTTAGTTAAAAATTATTGTTGACCACGTGTCATTAAGCAATTTAAATACAGGGCAGATGCTTATAAAACACCTTTACCTTATGACGCAATTAAACATAGAAGGGAAACAAGAAAGAGAAAGTAATGTAAAAAATATGAAAATAATCATACTCCTCTAATACACCTTAATAAAAAATATACAGGGTAATTTGGAACTTATTCTTAACAATTTAAAAGTAAATAAAATTTAAAAATATTTTTAAAAAGGATTAATTAAAAAACATTTTTTGATGGTACCCTATTTTGCTTAATAGTCCAATAAATGAAGAGACAAAGCTGTAAATAAATCTGTACAGTTTACCCTTGTGGCGCAATTCTTAGGGAATGCTTTCGAGTGAAAAAAAGTTTATTAACATTAACAGGTGGGAAAGGGCTGAAAAGGGCCCCTCAAGGCCCGAAAAATGGGTTTCCCGCTAATATCTGCCAAAATATGCGAATGGGAGATTTTTTTTTAATAAAAAAACCAAGATTACCTTGTAATCTACAAAAACGGTCCTTATAATTTTTTTAAAAAAATCGATAGTTGTCGAGATAACGGGACCAAAAGTCCCCTCATTTTAGCTGCCGCTCTACTGCTAGAATGCCGCTATCTTTATGGATTCACTTATAAGCGGACGGACGAATTGTTCCATTACTCGGGCAATAATGTACATTTTTTGATCATCAAAGTTCATCGGAATGGAAAAACCTGTACCTATCATTGCATATGAGTTTGGGTCCATTCTGATTTTTCTAGAATATTGAAAAAAGCGGTCAAAGTTTTTTTTCACAATATTTGAGAGTATCTCAATAATTTATTGATAATTTTTGAAAAAATGATTTGTTATTAACATTTCTTTTATAATGAGACCCTAGCAAGTGTTTAATGATCCCAGAAAATTTTCTTTACAATCTTTCTTGCATTCTGATAAAAAATTGTTTTGCCATCTGCATTTTTTAATAAAAAAACTACTACTACCACATCTATCCAGTGTGGAATGTTATGAATTTTTCGACGGCCGTTTTTGCGAAAAATATTGGGGTTGCAAAAAAAATGGTAGGGACCGTTTTTGTAAATTTTAAGGTAAGCTTCATTTTTTGACTTAACAAAAATTTTCTAATTTGCATATTTTGGCAGATATTCGCGGAAAACTCATTTTTGGGACATTGGGGGACCATTTTCAGCGGGTTTCGACGTCGGAATCGTGATAAACTTTTTCTAGACCTAAGAATTGCGCCACAAATGAAAACTTTACAGATTTATATACAGCTTTGGGTACTTTTAGGTCTTCAGTTACTGAACTATTAATTAAAGTACGCCTGAGCGTGTTTAAATCCAACTTTCAAACACGTGTGTGTTTTAAAGGTTACATCAGTCAACAACACGAAAAATGTGAAGTTTAAGCTGACATTGCCAACCTTTCACCTTGAATTTTGGCATATATCAGACATTTTAAAGGAAAATAGTATATTAAACAACAAGGTTTGAAAACGACTCTTTCCACGGGCGAGACAAATTGATGGACCGAGACGAAGTATCCCCAATCCGGGTGGCAAAAAATTTTCTAACAGTTTTTTAATTTCTTTTTATACGACTGCAAATAAAAAAACATTTTTTGTGTAAATTTTTTATTTTAAAAACAAACGCAAAACAAAAATAATGAAAACAAGAAACTACAGACTATAATTTAGCAAACAGGAAACTTCATAACTATTTTAAAATATTAATTGTAATGTTTCTTCCAGGAATCGTCCATTGTTGATCGACTTTTTAACGATGGAGACAACATTTTCTGGCACCTTGCTTATACAGTTCTCTGTCGTCGGCATATTGCAGTTTTCTTGCGGCACTTAAAACTCAATTGCTGTTGGGGTTTTGGCCGCAACAGACGACCAAGGAAAGCCCCTCTGAAACATCCATTTTATTACTCGGTCATCTATATAACTTTCGGCGACTGAGCTGGATTTCCATCCACCATGGCGCTTCAGAGCCACAAATCTGATCCAGAATTCACCAATATTGTGGCGCGCCCCCTAAAGCAATGCCCGGTAGGGGCTTGGGGGTTTTTCCAACATCAAAAATTTGGCGATTCTTTTGGCCCCCAAAATTTTGTTAATTCCAATGTTTTGGCGAGTGCATTTTCCATTTTGAAAATTTAAAAAAAAAACGATCTGTTTGCAGGGGGGGAGGTCGAAGGGCAAATCTTTTTAATGGTGTAGGCCCTGACACTGTTGATCTCGGCATCTTCGTTTTGGTATTCTCAGTTTAATTAACATTGCGCTGCCAAAATCCGTTATTTTTTTTTAAGGAAGCACAATTCTTCTCTTCGGCATGCCCCGAGAGTCCGACTGCCACCACTGCCTGAAACAAGAAAAAATACCGATAAGTCTTTAGTTTTATTCTTTTAAATAAGTACTTTATGAAACTAGCACTATTTAAAAACAGAATTGGGTAACCCCTGCCTACAAACCCCTTTCACAAAAAAAAATGACACCATAAAATAAATAAAATAACTGTGATGCCTACCTATTAGCAAATATTTCTGTCTGAAGCGTTCTTTGGAAGCGGCAAAATCATTCTCGCTAAAATTTTGGACTTCTTTGGCAAAAGTTTTTGATTTTCTTTTTTTTGGGGGCCGCAACTTCTGGTATTTCCCAATATCCGTTTTTTTGGTTTCCCTCAGGGTTGATTTTAGCATGGAAAAGGTGCTCCATAATGTTGAAGACTTGTATTTGTTCGACAGCTCTTCAAAGTACACCAACATAACATTTTCAAAAAAGTTTGTACGTTATTTGCTTTTTTCCCCTTCATAAATCGATGTAACTCGGCTTCATATCGATCTCGACTTTGTTGGAAGTAGGTTTGACGAGATTAAACTCCTTTTTTGAATTTTTAGAATCGGACATTTTTTTTCGAAATCAAAAGTATCTAAATTGGTATCTAATCAACAAAACAAGAAAAAAATGACGGTTGCTATGGAATAAACCCCTTTTTGTTTTCTATATTTTTTTCTAACAATAAAAAAACCTAATAAATCATATTGAAAGACAGAACCGTGTGCAAAAAAAAAATTTTCCTTGCACACATTTGCGCAAAAAAAAATTTTAAAAATTGTTTAGCTTTAAAACCCCATTTTCAAAGCAGTCGTATAAAAAAAATATTGATCTGACATGACTTCGTTATAAGGTCAAATAATATGTATATTGTAGTGTTCGTGGATTACTGTTTTTTAAAACGCTTGCTCTATTTCGAGAACTTCGGCTACGACGTCGTGCTCGAAAAATTGCGCATGTTTTAAAGACCTTAATATCCACTTATACTTTAATATACTATTTTTATAGGAATCTTAATTGATTTGTTGTGGCAGCTGACCTGAGCTATCCTCTGTCTTAAAAATTTTAATTTTTTGTTATTGTCAGTAAAAAAATTGCAAAAATAAGAAAAAAGTTGATTTTGGGGTTAGAATTTTTTTTTTTTTTTTGTGTTTTGTGCTTGTTGTTTTTTGTTTTAAGCTTTTTTGTTAATTTGTTTTGGCAAATAGAGTAAAAGTGAGTACCGAAAGTAGTAAAAAATCTTTTTAAAAAAGATATTAGGAAGTTGAAAGCCAAAAAAGATCATGTGCTTTACGTTATAATTTTAATAAAATCCGTTTACTTCTGAGTGTTTTGTGGCATAATTAATTGTGGAATTAAATTTTTGACTGTAGGTTTTGGCTCAGATGAAACCTAACACTAAAATCTTGGATTTCCATTGTCTTTATTTGTTAATTAATACACAACGATTCGGTTAGTGATGTATCTCCAACCGTTTTCAAGTGATAACTAAAACTATTCTTAAAAACTACGACCTTATATACCATCCGTTGTTCACCGAAGCTTGACCGACTTGTCACGGTTTAGCAACGGCAGCCAGATATTCGGAATGTCTACACTAGGTTTGCTAAATACATTTTGGTTGTTTAATTATTTAACTTTTTTAAATTTTTTTTCTTCCCGTGGGTTTCTTTTAAATAATTTTTTTTTGACCCTTGTATACGATTGATTTTGGTTTCACCTCGTTCCGTTTTTTTTTGTGTTCCTTTTTTCGTGGTTTTTTTTTCCCCCGTTGTGGGTGGGTGATAAGTCCCGGGGCCCACAATGAAAACAACTTTTTTTTTTTAAATTTTTATTTATTTCTCCCCAAACTCCCAAAAGGGGAATACATTTGTCATAAGGGTTAATTTTTTTTTACCATTGAATAGAAAATTCGTGATCCTCAAAATAGCTATTTTCGGCCCCAAAAACCATCATTTCTGTAAAATTTTTTAAAAAGGGGTTTTTTTAGGTTAGGAAATGGTGATAGTCACTGGGTGCTAGATCTGGCGAGTAGGGTGGGTAAGGGAAACATTTCAAACTTCAATTCATGGTTTTTGGGCCCTCGCGACGACGCATGAATGCACTGGAGCATTTTCGTGATGAAACAAGACTTTTTTTTGTGCCAGGTGTGGTCTTTTTTTAATTTCATCCCCAAACGTTGCAATAATGATGCGTAGTCCTCACCAGTGATGCTGACCCTTTTCTAGAAATCTATGAAAATTACTCCTTTAGCATCCCAAAAACACTAGCCATAACCTTGTTTGCTGACAAAACAGACTTTGCTTTCTTTGGAGCACTTTCACCAGGTCCAATCCACTGTTTTGACTGTAATTTTGACTCTGGAGTGTAGTGATGGATCCAAGTTTCGTCCATAGTAATAAATCGTCTCAAAATTCAGTAGGATTCTTACGAAACAGAGTCAAATTGTCCTGAGAAATCGTTTTGCGATTCATCTTTTGGTCAGCTGTCAGCAAACGCGGCACCCACCTAGCACAGACCTTGTGGAAGCACAAAATATTATTTAAAATGTTGCAAACACGTTCCTTAGATATTTGTACAGCTTCTGCTATCTCGTGCAACTTCAATCTGCGGTCACCAAGCACTATTTTGTGAATTTTCTCAATCATTTCTGGTGTAGTCACTTCCACAGGGCGTCCGGAGCAAGGCTCGTCATGAGTGCTCTTGCGTCCCATTTTAAATTCCGAAACCCATCTTTAAATCATGGAATATGATGGGGCAGCTTCCTTGAGTGTGCCATCCATTTCTTCTTTAATCTCCTTTGGCTTAAAACCCTTTAAATAGAAGTATTTGATCACCGCACGTTTTTCTAAATCATCCATTTTTCAATTATACCTGCAGTACGCTGCTTATAACTGCTGCTGCTTGGACCCAAACTAACCATGCATCCAATGACTGTGCACTATAGCTAGTCTAGAATAGTACTACATAATACCGGTGTAGTGGCGCCATCTCTGGGTCAGGCCCGGGACTTATCATCCGACCTACGTACTTCACCATATTCACAAGGAATTTGGAAGATACAGCCATTTTTTGAAACATTGTTGTCCGGTCTCGTCTTAGTAAGAATACTTCTCAGAGTGGTTTGGGATTTAAATGCTGTTTTAATATTATACCTATTCGCTATTCTGCGGATCTTGTCTGAAGTTCCTTTAATATACGAAATAGTCATAAATATTTGGTCCTGTGAAGTCTTGTTTAAATTAGAGTCCTTTGTCTTATCTTGATATTTATCGATTGTTTCCTTAACCAATCTCTCACTGTGGCCGTTATGCTTGAGATCCCTGGTTATATTACTTATTTCGGCTTGCAGAGATTCCTTACTGTTGCATAATGTCACCGCGCGGTTATATAGAGTACGTATGACTCCTCGCTTTGTTTCGTTAGAGTGATTGGAATTCTGGTGTAAATATTGTCCAGTGTGGGTAGGTTTTCTGTATACCGAGGTTTGTATATGTCCATTTTTTTTTTGACTTGGACGTCGAGGACGCCGAATTTTGTTCCTTCTCCATTGTGAATTTAATACAGGGTCGGAGACAATTTAGATGTTTTAAGAAACCTTTAAGTTCGTCGTTATTACCTGTCCATACAATAAAAGTATCGTCAACATATCGCAACCAAACTTTTGGTTTGATTAGTGCAGTATTAATTGCGTGTTCCTCAAACCATTCCATATAAATGTTTGCTACCACTGGAGAGGGCGATGAACCCATGGGAAGTCCATCGTCCTGCGGATAGTACTCATCTTTCACTTGAAAGTAATAACTACGGAGGCACAGCTCCAACAATTCCATCACTCCATCCAGCGGCAGGGTGGTGCGTTCTACTAAGGTATCATCTTCGTTCAGCTTGGCCCAAATAATGCTTAACAATTCTTTTATTGGTACATTTGTATATAGACTTTTTACATCAAAGCTTATAAAATTATCGTTTGGTCCTATTTCTACATTATTGAGATTTATCACTTGAAAACGGTTGGAGATACATCACTAACCGAACCGTCGTGTATCAATTAACAAATAAAGACAATGGAAGTCCAAGATTTTAGTGTTATTGAAACCATAACATTGTCTTAAAACACTTTTAAAGAATGATGAAAGCTACATCCGATCTAAGAGCATAGGAGGGGCCGATCTATGGTGTGAATCACGTTTTCTTACCTGTTTATAATAAAGAATTTAGTTTTTTTTCTGAGGTCAGTTCTCAATATTCCAAAAATGTACTTACATAAATTATTAGTACCCTGTATAGACAGTTTTAAAAAATTAAATATATACATATTCATAATTAATTATCCAAATATTTTAAAACCGGATGTCTAAATTAAGTTTGGCATGTATGATAAGGTTATCATACTACCCAAAATAGAGACCATCTGCTTTAAGTAGCAGCTTTACTTTATGATGTAATTAAACAAATAAACAAAGCGGAGAAAGTATTTTCGATTTTCGGGGGTAATTGCATAAGTGCATTAAAATTAGCGATAATTTTTGAATAAAATGTGTTTTTTTATAATTGAACTTATGCAATGTGTCTCAACTGTTGTTTTTCTCAAACATCTTGAAAATTACAAAGGAGGTAGGTAAAGATCGACCTTTTTTCGCCCTTCATATTCGTCAAAGTGTAAAGTTTTGATTTAGGCCATTTTATTATATTTATAATAAGTTCAAGTATCTTTATTTACATCTACAATGAATTGATAAATAAATCAGAATAAATAGAACCAAAAAAAAACCTATTTTTATTAAATTTGTGTTATTTTACAAGTTTTTTGATCTTTATTTTAAAAAATTTCATGATGCGCTCAACGCACCAAATTAAATAAATGCTAGTTAATAAGCCTATTAAGTGTAATATTAAAAATAATTAAAATATGTTTGCGTACGAAACGCATCATATAATTTTTTTAAATAAAAGATCAAAAAACGTGCGAGATGGCAAGTTTGCAGTTTTTTTTTTTGTACTTGCCATTCTTATACTTTACCAATTCATTGTGCATGTAAATAAAGATACTTGTACAAAATACAGGGTGGCCGTCCATATTTTGACCCATTTTGATCGCGAATAACTTTTGAACAAATAAAGATATCAAGATGCGGTTTTCGCAAATATACTTATATTTCTTTAAAGTTTATTCTCGTATCTTTACCATTTTTATGTGACATTCCATTAGCTCAAAAACAAAATGGCCGATTTTCCGATGTAGGACAACTTTGTTATTTTAAATGGAACACCCTGTATATGTTTCAATATTTTTAAAATTTAATCTTTCCCCTTTAAAAAATGTAACACAAGCTATGGTTATCTTAAAAAATAACGCATTTATTGACCTCCAAAGAATTGACTGTATGTCGAATAGGAATATTATTTTAAAAGGATTTTTTGAAAAGTCGCCTGTGGAAACAAAGTTATCTCGTTTCCATAACAGCAACAAGCCTCATTGTCAGCCATTGTTGGTCATTTTTGACAAGTTATTTTAATTAGGAAGCGCAAAATGTTCTCGTTAAGCGAAAAAGGAAAATGTGTTATTATGTTTGCCGAAACCAAATCAGTAAAAGAAACCCAGCGAAGATTTAGAAACATGTTTAATAAAGCTCCACCCACAAAAATTCAATTAAAATCTGGTACAGAAAATTTTGGAGTACAGGATCTTTAGCCCGTAAAAAGAAATTAGTAAACAATGAGAATTTGCTAAATAAAACGTTACAAATTCTGGAGATAACTCAGGAAGATCCAACATTGTCAACAAGAAAAATCTCAAGTTCAGTCCATATTCCTAAAACTACAGTACAAGAAATCATGAAAAAAGAACTTAAATTAAAGCCATACAAAATTCAAATGTTACAAGAAATAAAAGAAACTGATTTTCCACAAAGGGTGGAATTTTGCCAGAGAATTCAAAATTTAGTAAGGAACAATATACATTTTTTGGATAGACTAATAATGTCAGACGAAGCCACATTTCACCTCAATGGAAAAGTAAATAAGCATAACTGCAGGTTTTGGGCAACAGAAAATCCTCGACAATATAACGAACACGTTAGAGATTCGCCAAAAGTCACAGTCTGGTGTGGTATGTCAAAGCAAAAAAATTTATGGGCCATTTTTTTTCATGAACCAACTGTAACCTCTTGGACTTACGTTGATATGCTGGAAATATTTTTTTATCCCCAATTGCAAGAAGAAAATCTATTGAATTTCGTCTATTTTCAACAAGATGGGGCTACACCACATTATGCTAACATTACCAAGGATTCACTGACCAACGTTTTTGGAAACCGGTGGATTGGAAGAGGAGGCCCTATTTCCTGGCCACCTCGTTCACCAGATTTGACTGTTCCAGATTTTTTTTTGTGGGGATATGTGAAAGAGAGGTGTTATAGTCCACTTCCCCAAAATTTAGAGCAATTAAAAATTAATATCCGAAACATAATAGAAAATATTCCTGAAGAATTTTTAGTCAATAGTTTTAATAAGTTTTTTTCGAATTTAAATAAGTGCGTCGAAGTCGGCGGAAGGCATTTTCAACATTTACAGTAGTTTTTTAAAAAGTAATGTAACCTTATTGTAACTATTATTTTGTGAATAACCTAAACCTTTGGCGATCCTTTTTTTTGTAACATATGAAGCAAATTTTAATTGTTAAATAATATTGTTGGTCGACATGCAGTCAATTTTTCGAAGGTCAATAAATACGTTGTTTTTTGAGATAACCATAGCTTGTGTTACATTTTTTTTAAAGGGGAAAGATTAAATTTTGAAAATATAGAAACATATACAGGGTGTTCCATTTAAAATAACATAGTTGTCCTATAATGGAAAATCGGCCATTTTGTTTTTGAGCTAATGGAATGTCACAATAAAATCGTGAAGGTACGAGAATAAACTTTAAAGAAATATAAGTGCATCTGCAAAAACCGCATCTTGATACCTTTATTTGTTCCAAAGTTATTCTCGATTAAAATGGGTCAAAATATGGCCGGCCACCCTGTATAATAAAATGGCCTAAATTAAAACTTTTTTTACGAATATGAAGGGCCAAAAAAACGCCGATTTTTACCCACCTGCTTTTATATATGTATAAACAGATGTACATTATATTCACATTATATATTTAACCTTAGTTTATACTAAGGTAATTAAAAAGTGTTTATAATAAATATCATTAACTTAGGGCACCCTGTGGTACCGACAATTTCATATTTCCGCAATATCTTTTTATTGTTTACTTATTTTGAGCATACCATGACCGTAAGCCCATTACCGTGTGGTACTCCTTGCTGTGTTAAATGTTAAATTAATAAGACTATTATTTTATTTTTATTTTAAGCACAGTAGTACTGGTAAATATTTATCCATATATATAAAAATATATACCTAGTGTCTCAAAAAGAGTATAAACTTCAAATTAATATATGCTAAGTAACATAGAAAATGCAGCACCCAGAATTATTTATTGAATTTTTATAAAAACATATTTGCTATCATGAAAGTATACGCTGGTATAATTTTGAAGGCATTCCGTACTTTTTTTGTAAAGGTATTTTTTGTTATATCAGAATAATATGAATATGTTAACATAATATTCAGTGATTTTTTTTCTGTGTTGGGTTTGTTTGGTTCCATTTGTTTACTGCGTTATCATGCCTAAAAAGGCTGAAATTAACGAGTTAAAGGTACTGGACGCCAAAGACAGACAGTAAAGCGACACTGGCACTAAGATCGATTCTCCACAACAAGGGCAGTTGCAAACAATGCTGTCGAAAGAGCAATAACAAAGACAGTTTATCGCCAAAAAGTCTTTTGGACTGGTTTCATGTCGTCTCCATCTTGTACTACTTCTGATCTTACAGCATCGTCAGCAACGATTGATATGGAGTAGGGAGAGACTTGAATAAGATATGGAAGGGAACTTAATCGTATTCAGCAATGAGTCCAGATTCTGTTTGTGCACACGTGACGGAACGTCCAATTTTCCATCTTTTTCTTTTTTTTTTGGCCTTGCAAACGAGCGCTTTAGCCACGGAAATACTTTTATACTGATATATTGACAGGGTGACAGGGTCACATATTTCACGCCCAGAGATCGATCAGAGCGATTTTACAGATAAACACATTACTTGGTGGACCACAGGTAAAAAGGATCATACATTTGGGTAACAAACAAAGGTTAGGGTAATCATATTAAATATTTGCATTAACAGATTTAAGATAACTACATACATACAGGGTGAGTCAACGATAGAGTAAAGTTCATTATTTCATTGGTTTCAAAAGTTATGAGAAAATAGTAAATACAAAAGATGTAAACATTCTTAGGATGCACAATTTAAAATTATTTTAAAGTATACAGGGTGGCTCAAAAAAGCGTGACGAATAAAAATATACATTTTTTTAAATGAAACACCTATTTTTAAATTTTGTTTTTAATTCCTTTTAAAATTCTTCAACTTTTTATTAATAATAATGCATACCTAAACCTAATAGTTTTTCCAATATTTCAATTTTTCTAAAAGAAAATAATTTTCACACTTGCAAGAAAATTACGATAGCGCCATTATTTTTGAAGGTAGATCACTCATATTTGATATTAGCGTTATTCGAAGATGACGTAAAAGATATATGCAACGGAATTTTAATTAGATGCTACAGGGTGTTCAAAATAAACGAATATATTTGGATCATTTTAAATTGAAAAATCTCGATTTTTTAAATGGCGCACCATATATATTATTATTTTTTCTGAAAGATCTTACAAAAACCCACAACTTTTATTAAGTATGTCATATACTTATTTTTAATACTTTGCGATTTATTTTAACTTTTCCAATATTTACCCTTCTTTCTGTCTAAGACTATTGCTATAACATTAGTTGGCCATGACAAAATGACATTGTCAAATTTTAACCTGACATCTGAGTAAATAAATTCATAAAATTTATTGTGGTGTCAGTAAATTTAAAAAAAATAAGTATGGATTTTCCTAAAGCTGAATTAATTGATATGATTTATATACTGGGTGAGGCGCAAAGAAATACTTTGTTGGCAGTAAGACTTTACTAGGCAATCTCTTCAGTGTTTAATGGAACGGTTTAATGCTAGTGGTAGTATTGAATATGAAAAACGGAAAGTGGTAAACCGGAATGCTACCAATGAGGAAAAAGAATTGGAAATTTTACTTCAAGTTCAAGATAATCCCCAGGTCAGTAGCCGTCAAGTAGCTAGCTTATGTGATACATCCCAATCTACCGTTAACCGCACCACTAGAAAACACAAATATCATCCCTTCCACATGGAACTACAGACCGCGATTTTGAACAAAGGGTAAACTTCTGCACCGTTATAAATGAAGCAATAGAGGCCGATCCAAATTTTTTGTCTAAAATAATGTTTTCCGATGAAGCTACTTTTCGCAGTAATGGTGCAGTTAATCGTCATAACATGCACTATTATTCAACAGTTAATCCAGTCTGGGTACGGGAAGTGCAAAACCAAAACCATTGGTCACTTAATGTGTGGTGTGGAATAAAACACTTTAATGTTATTGGACCATATTTTTTCGCGAAACAGTTAACGGGCCTAGATATTTAAACTTTTTGCAGAATGATTTACCTCAACTTCTTCAAGAATTTGATAACATTGAGATCCAACAAATGTGGTTTCAGCAAGATGGAGCTCCTCCGCATTACCATCGAGAAGTTCGAGAATTTTTAAATAATCATTACCCACAGAAATGGATCGGTAGAGGTGGATTCATTGGATGGCCCCTCGATCATGTGACTTAACACCACTAGATTTCTTTTTGTGGGGATATGTTAAAGATCGTGTTTATGTGAATCCCCTACAACACCAGAAGATATGGAAAATAGGATTCGGGACGCGTGCAGGAGAATAACACCGTTTATGCTAAGGAACGTCCAAGAAAATATACGAAAAAGACTAAACATGTGTATCCAAGTAGAAGGGCATATTTTTGAACATTTATTGCGCCATAATAATAATTAAAAATAAGTTAATTTGTAGTAATAGGTATTTATTATTATTTACTTTTTCTGTGAATTTAAAATTTAAAAATGGCCAACTAATGTTATAGCAATAGTCTTAGACAGAAAGAAGGGTAAATATTGGAAAAGTTAAAATAAATCGCAAAGTATTAAAAATAGGTATATGACATACTTAATAAAAGTTGTGGGTTTTTGTAAGATCTTTCAGAAAAAATAATAATATATATGGTGCGCCATTTAAAAAAATCGAGATTTTTCAATTTAAAATGATCCAAATATATTCGTTTATTTTGAACACCCTGTAGCATCTAATTAAAAAATTTCCCTTGCATATATCTTTTACGTCATCTTCGAATAACGCTAATATCAAAATGAGTGATCACCCTTTAAAAATAATTCGCTATCGTAATTTTTTTGCAAGTGTGAAAATTATTTTCTTTTAGAAAAATTGAAATATTGGGAAAAAATATTAGGTTTAGGTATGCATTATTATTAATAAAAAAGTTGAAGAATTTTAAAAGGAATTCAAAACAAAATTTAAAAATAGGGTGTTTCATTTAAAAAAATGTATGTTTTATTCGTCACGCTTTTTTGAGCCACCCTGTATACTTTAAAAAAATTTTTAAATTTTGCATCCTAAGAATCTTTTACATCTTTTGTATTTACTATTTTCTCATAACTTTGAAACCAATGAAATAATGAATTTACTCTATCGTTGACTCACCCTGTTTCAATAATGTTTTGTGTCACTACTTTGAAGAATTCGGGTAGCCATAATGGCAAGAAAAAGT
>JAHBCN010012795.1:0-25872 GCA_019359885.1 Listronotus oregonensis
AAAAACTAAAAATATAATGTGTAGATAATCCCCTACCCCACTATGTTATTTGAACCTGGCCATAAATATTCTTGTTGAGTATTTTCACCTTTAAAATTTGTAGAAAACAATTAAAATATTAAAATACCAATTAGCCCAAAGAATTTCCGGCAAATATAATAAGGTTAATTTACCTGAAATAGGTTATAAAAATTGAGATTTGTCTGGCAGTGGCTGTTTTATAAGGGTGTCCATTATCTAAGGGTTTTTATAGGGATTTCCTATAGAGCAGATTTTTGTTAGCTTGAAAGTGGCCGATAACACAGGTGGCCGATATAAAAGGGTGTCCGGTAACACAAATTTTACGGAATTAGGTAAAAATTTAGAAATTTAAAAAGAAGAAAATGCGGATTTTGACATTTACGAATCTATTTGCGTCAGATTAAGGATATAAGAATTTTTGAGGGTGAAACGTCAAAATTTGGAAATTAATAATTTAAGCTCAAAATTTGGAAATTTAAAAATATACGGAATTGATTCCTTTTGGAATCAGATCCTTCCAAAGAAGAATCGATTTCGGGTCATTTTAAAATTATATAACGAATCCGGATTACGGGCCCTATATTTAAAAAGTAATCGATTCCAGCCTTCGAATCCTTAAAAAGAAATCGATTCCTGGGTTCAATTCCAAAAGAATTCGATTCCTACCCAGCTCTGCTTACAATATTAGGCACCAATTTAATTTAAATACTTTTTACAGATATATTTTTAGGATCGCCGCATATTAAAATAATTTATCAGGAAAATTTAAAGGCCTATAAATTAGGATACAAAACATTTTCTTACTTTAAAAAATACTATAATAATAACACCAATACGAATTAGAAAGTTACTACAAATAACAAAATCTTAGGCAAAAAACCGATACAATTTAACTTAGACTTTACGAGAAAATCGAGATCTTAAGTGTGTTGAGAAACTTAGGCTTTAGTCAAACGTGTCACTACTTTGTGTGCTAATTAACTTGACACCTACTTGTTTCCAAGAGGTTTGCATAAAGACTCGGCAACTGTGAAGTTGATTTTAAAGCTCGAGTAAAATAAACTTAGAAGAGTTTATTAATTCTGCTACTGCAAACTAAAATAATAAAAGTACAAAACCGTTAGTTCCTGTCTAAAATAATTTTTTGCGATTGTTTATTTATTAGAATAATTAAGGTATAAATGAAATAAAAGTCTTGATTTTCTATCAATAAATAATTTAAGTAGGGGCAACTAATTATACATTCAATGGTGTTGTGTTTTAAAACTTTCTATTTTACAAAACCTTGTCATTTATCATTATCAGGTTCGCTGACCAAAATCAAAATGTATTCCAGAAAAAATTTAAATAACAATATGATTTTTAAAATTTGTTATCAAAACGATTACCGAAAAAATGTAACTAACTAGAGCGTTAATTGACGATTAATTATCTTAACTTATGACGTGCTCGCTAGTGTTTTTTAATCTTCGGACAGTCCACTAAGGCCTAAGTACTAACGTATCATGGGTGTCTTAAGTGGGTGAGAGGGAGTTTGTTTAAACGGGACTTAAATATTTGCAGACTGGGAGGAGAAGAAAAAACTTCTGCAGGTAGCGAGTTTCATAGTCTGGACACTCTAGGGATGTAGGAACATAGAAAGCGGGAAGTACAGGGCCTCTCCAGCTGAACTGTAATAGAATGCATAACAAAACTAAGGAAGGGGAAAATACTTTTTCTATCTCTATTTGTTTCGAGTTTCTTATTCATGCATGCATCGTTAATTTGGGACATAGTGTATGCTAATAATTAAATACAATTAATTTGTTTTTTCCTAATGAACATATTTCTATGTAAATAGATTAAAAAATATACTAGGTACTAACCAGTATAATGGAAGATAATATTCTCTACTTATTTAACAATATTTTTGATAACTAATTTTGGTTTCTTAAAAGCTCTATTGCTTTTTTTAGAATTGGGCAAAAAAAAGCTTTGATAAAAGTAGATTGTTGTGGAGTCAAAATAATATTTAACATTTCTAAATTTTTTAACCTGTTTAGTTTTATAAATTACTGTCTTTTATTAAGAGCTCGTTTAAAAAACAATCCTATTATCAGTTAAATATACAGGGTGTGAAAAGTATGATGCTCACCATTTTAATAGACGACAGTGGAGCTCAAAGCAAGTCGAAAAAGCCAAGAACATATCAGTCAAAAGTTAATAGTTTTCAAAATATGGCCTTTAAAGTTTAAAAACTTGGCAACACCGCCCGTTTTACCGCAGCAAGTCGAACGTGGACATTTTTGCGAGGTTTATATTTACACTTTTTTAAACATATGTTCATTTACTTACAAATATTAAAAATACTTCTTGCAATTTACTTTGATATTTAATTTGGAACTAAATTTAAGTTAAAAACGAATTATTGTTTGATTTTTATTTGTAATTAAAAAAAGTACTTACCACAGGAATAGGCTTAATATCTATTTTAGGAACACAAATTATTATGCTTTAAGAATAAGATTTTTCGGTTGCACACATTCCGTTTTCATAATTCTTTGGTATACTTATACTAAACACTACGGTTGTCAAAAATTTAAAACACATCGGAAAATTTTCCCGATATAAAAACAAACAAAAATATTGCGGCCGGGCCGGTGAGCACAAAGTACAACTGACTTTACTTTACGCACAAGGCTTTTGAATTGGCTCTGTTGCCAATTGTTTTTAAATTTTAACTGGAAAAATTATTAAAAATATTTTTTTGTTTTGTCTATACTATTTAAAACTTGGTGTATTTTATTAGCAAATAAATTTACTGATAGGCGATTAAGACAAAGTTTCAGGTTGTTAAAGTTTTCAAAAATAACTGCTTTCAAAGTTGGTAACTTTGACATCGTTTAGACAAAAAGTTGTGACACATAGGTTATATAAACTTTTCGACTTGTTTTATGCTCTACCATCACTCATAAAAATCATGAGCATCATACTTTTTACACCCTGTATAAAGTTTAAAAATAAAAACAACAGACTAATATACTATGTTTTTATTTTCCTGTCCTAAACATTCGAGCTATAGTACCTAATTTAAATACACATTTATTACAATTTGCAGGTTGTTTCTATAAATTTTAAACTAACAAGTTTGTATTTATTATCCCTATTTAAAAAGCTAATCCAGAAAAATAGCTACTTTGTTTAATTAGCGTGAAACAAAATTGTACAAAATACACTCTCCAATCTTCCTCCCAACGGGGATTACCTGAAAGATATTAACGCTATTCGTTTCAATTAGACTAATGAGCCAAGGAAAGCGCAGCCCAGTTTCATTCAAACGACCCAATCGTCTCTATTGTGGTTTCTCAAAGGCAACCTCTTATAAATTCTTTAGTTTAGAAAATAACTTTTGTTTGTGATTAGCAGATATTTAAAGTATTTTAGAGAGATACGAAAAAAAATTACTTTTAGGAAAAGTTTCTGCTTGTTTAGAAAATTTGATTCTTAAACAGAAAATTTCATTTTGTTATACAGGGTAGGTGAAAAAAGAAAATGTTATGTTTAGTATAAATAAACACATCTAGTTTTGAAAGTTATAATAAGAAGGTATTCGCAATATTGGTTGAAAAATAATTAGGATTTGCCATTTTAAAAAATTAAATTTTATACAAAGAACTCAAAAATAAACAATTATTGTGTCATTTGGTTTAATTCAATTAAATTATTAGGTATAAAAACACAAATATTTAAATTTTAAAAAAACTTTACCTACATATTAAACACATTTCCTATTTGCTTACAGGGGCGTAGCTAACGTCGATGCAATCAATGCGGCGCATCGGGGCTCAGATCCTTTAGGGGCGCAGTGATTAAACGGATATACTGGGAAAATGTTTTATTAAATTAAAAAAAGAAATCAAGAACTGTTGGTGAATAAGTAATAAACTCATCAGCTACTAGGTTTTGCAAAAAATACGAATCCGATGTGACTGCTGCTTTGGTCAATGAAGTTAGAAGTTTAGAAACTTTGTTAAAGATGACATCGAAATTAATAAAATAAGCAAAATCAACCAGTTGGCTGAATATTCGTTAATTAAAAATAAGTTTGTTGCATCTAGTGTGCCTAACATTTGTACAGCATTTATTATGTTTATTACATTGGCAGTCACAGTTGCAAATAGCGAAGTCTTTTTCAAACTAAAAATGATAAAAAGCTATCTAAAACTCGATGTCTAGTACAAGACAATGTGATCTTAGTATAATTGGTATTGAACATGGGAGATCTCGGTGTTTAAATTTAGACAAGGTAGCTAAACAATTTTTGCAGTTGAAAAATTTTCAGGGTTTTGTTAGCGAGCAAATTCGACCCATTACATTTAATAAGTACCAAAGTTATGTATTAAAAAATTGTAAAACTTTACTTTAGTATAACATAGTTAAAATTAAAAGCATATATCAATAATTATTTAGGTTTTCAATAAAAATCCGTCTTGTAAAATTTCAATGTCTAAAAACTATAATATAACAGAACTGTTCAGTTTCGAATACCATCCGAAGAAGTTTTAGAAGGAGATAAGGCGATCTTATCGAAACGTCAACCAATAAACAAAACCCAAACAAGATACCGAGAAACCACAAACTCATTGTATACCCGTAAGAATTATATATATATATATATATATATATATATATATATATATATATATATATATATATATATATATGTGTTACAATGCGATATCTCTAAAATGTGTTGCACGATTTTAACAAAAGTTGGTATGGGTAACAAGTAGCAAGGGGGACATACTCTGACGTAGTACTTAAATTTTTACCCCTCCAGTTTTGACGGGTGGGGGTAACTTCAGAATTTTAAATGGAAAGGTGTAGTTTTTCTATGAATTTTAATCAGCATAAAAACTACATAAGTGTACAAAAATTACTTCATTGGCTTTCGGGTTGCCTAGTAACGAATTTTAAGGAAATAATAAACGAAACAATAAATTAATTAGAATATTTAAAATTAACGCTGGTTATGCTTCAAAAGGTGTTGAAAGTGGCCTCCGTTGACTTCTAAACATTTCAAAATTCTTTTTGACAGGAGTTGCGCACACGATTTAACATGTCGGCAGTTACTAATGTACAAGCTTGTCGAATACGGTTTTTCATGTTTTCTGGTGTGGTTGGTGCTAGCCATAACTTTTGTTTTATAAATCCCCATAGAAAGAAATCTAAGGGGTCAGATCAGGAGATCTAGCAGGCCAATTTACAGGACCACCTCGCCCAATCCACCTATCTCCAAATATGTAATTCAAGAATCTCGTACTTGCCGCGCAAAGTGTGGTGGAGCACCATCTTGCTGAAACCACACTTCTTCTTGCCTAATTCCATTGTCATTTAGAAGCTGCGGCAAATTGTTATTTAAAAAGTTATTGTACATTTCCCCATTTAGTGGGCCATCAAAAAAAAGTGGGCAATTCTTTGTCTGCAACAATACCACACCAGGTATTCACTGACCAAGGATGCTGATTTGGCACCATCCTAATCCAGTGTGGATTTTCAGCTGCCCAATAGTGCATATTGTGTCTATTGACCTTAAATTAAAAGCAGAAAATTAATGCAATTGCAATACCAAATGCAAAAAATATCCTAGTGGCAAATAAATAGTTACCTGACCACAATTAGTAAACGTAGCCTCATCAGAAAAATCACTTGTGTTAAAAAGCATGATTTTCTTGAATCTTCATCCTTAACCAGGTACAAAATGTTACTCGATTTTGAAAATCCTCGCCGTACAGTTCTTGGTGAAGACTAACGTGATAAGGGTGAAAATTGTAGGAATGTAAAATAGTTAGTACTGATTTTTGACACATTCCCGAATCTTGAGCAAGTTCTCTGGAACCAACGTGGGGATTTAAATTAATGGCGCCCAAAATTCCAACGGCCATGTCTTCACTGGTTTTAGTTCGTCGCCGAATTCTCTTTTTGGCACGAAGGGTTTTTCCAGTATTGCGAGCTCGGTCTTCCAGCCTCTTAAATGCCATGTGGGACTTAGGAATAGCATGAAACCTGACAGCCCACAATTGTCCCAGCTTCGGTAATTCTTCCTACATTCACCCAAAATTAATAACATATTGATCTCAATGTCGTAGTTTTGCTCCATATCTGAAGAGATCTGAAGAGAGACTAGAGATATTTTGACACAAATGTCACTACTTGACAGAGTAGGTCGTTACCTAAGTAACTACCAAATGCAACAATTTTCTGCTTACATACATAATTTTTGACGAAGAATAAACTAAATTTTTAAAATATAAGTTGATTATTGATAAGTATGCAACCCGTAAAGCAAATGAAGTAATTTTTGTACACTTATGTAGTTTTTTATGCTGATTAAAATTTCATAGAAAAACTACACATTTCCATTTAAAATTCTGAAGTTACCCCCACCCGTCAAAAACTGGAGGGGTAAAAATTTAAGTACTACGTCAGAGTATGTCCCCTTGCTACTTGTTACCCATACCAACTTTTGTTAAAATCGTGCAACATTTTAGAGATATCGCATTGTAACACTTTAAAATCCTCACACTGTATATATATATATATATATATATATATATATATATATATATATATATATATATATATATATATATATATATATATATATATATATATATATTATATACGAAAATAACTAACATAATTTGTTCACATAAGTATAATATTTCGCAATAGCAATTTGACTCCATAGTTCTAAGAAGCTAAATCAGCATAGTTGCAAAACGTGATGTTTTACCTGGGAACTATGCTGATGCCGCATTTATTTTATTATAAATACCTAAGGATTTGCTGTATTAGAGTTAGTATTATTTTAGACCGTTATTATGTCAGTTTAATTTTTGAATTATAAAAGTAAAATATTGTGTAATTATTTAAGTATTAAAATAAACCTTTTTAAAAAGTGATTTGTGTGATTATCGAGGTAACAATTGGCGCAGTCGGTAGGATTCGTCAACGTCAGCAGAAAAGAAACCATTCAACTGTTGGCGGGATTCCCATCCCTTAACGAAAAAGAGCCTCACGGCACCCCCCACTCAAAGACGGTTGTGGAAGAACACCTGGTGAAGCCCTGACAACTAACCTGCGAGAACAAGAGCCGATGCATTTTCTAGTTTTGTAAGTATAATATTGATCACCACGTGCTATTTTATTGTGTGTTTATTGTAAAGTGAAATTTAACTGTACTGTTCGATTTTCAAATTCTATTCCCCGTTATTTTACCAAAGCATTTTTAAGTCTTTTATTAAATTCTAATTTTTATTTAAAATGCCGGAAAAACGAGCACAAACACAGCAACAAAACAATGCTGATGCTTAAATTGAGCCCTATAGGCTCTCCGAAATTTTCTCCATTATACCGGAATTTGAAGGTGACCAAATCTCTTGGCACATTTTTGAGCGCATGCGATTGTGGTTCAAAATGGCCACACTTGACCAACGGATTTTATTAGTGATTCATATAAAAATAAATTAAAAAAGGGCGTGCCGCGCAATTAATAAATTCTAGAAATCCGTCTACCTATTCCGAGATTAAACAACTTTTAAATCTTTATTTCGGTGACTCTAGGATCTGTTGTCCCTTATTCAGGACTTACAAAGACTAAGACAACTACCTAACGAGTCGCCACTGACCTTTTTTAATCGATTACAAGTACTCAACGCGAAAATGTTGGCAAATATCCAAAAATCGAATACTAACGATCAAAAAGCCGCCCAAACCTCGCTTATAGATACCATGACATAATACTCTTTTTTAAAAGGTCTTGAACCTAAATTAGGTCAAATAATCCAAGCAGGGGAAAACCCAGAGATCTCCTTGACGCCCAGTCTCGCTTAGCCGAGAACTACAATTGTCGTACTTTGAAACCCAAAAACTATTAGACAAACAACCCTAAACCGCCACAACAAATCAGAAAGCCAAATATGCAAGTCAATCGTTGCTTTAAATGCGGACGAAACGGTCATTTAGCCTCAGATTGCTACTCCCAAATGCAGCCACGCCAGAATAGTTTTCAAAATAGCAATACACATTTTCAAAGGCACCCTTCTCCGCAAAACCAAAATCCACAATCATCTCAACAATTTAGAACAAATCCATTCCAAAATCAATCTAGGCCTCCTGCGATTTAGCAAAATAATACCTAAGTTCGCCCAAATGTCATACAAAGAAACCCTACTCCTCAAACCAACAAAGGGCACATCACGTAAACTTAGACAATGAAATATATTGTGAAAACTATCGACTACAATGACTACTATACGGATAATAGCTATGACTATCCCGAATACGACCCCAATTTTCAAACTTTCGAAGAACAAACCGCATCAGTACCCGACTCTCAAGACTATGAAAATTTTCTTTTACTCCCTCAGGAACACAAACCTCCAGACAATACGACGGAAACGACAAACTCTATTGCGACCTCTCGAGCCAGATTCAAACATTAAATCTGGACAACATGGACCCGAACTTGAACTTCCCCGGGGCAAACCTTTCTTTAAAACCACTACTAACAGTGAATTCTAAAAATCTTTACTACATCCATGACGTCACAAACACATTTAAACTCTCATTGATACCGGTGCTGGCATTTCTATTTTTAAAGAAAATACAGTAAAAACTTTCCCAAAACGCAATCCCGAAAACGTCACAGTACAAGGAATAACGAATCAAAAAATGTCTATTTCACAGTCAACCCTTATACCTTTTAATAAGGGTGATTCCCATAAAGTATTTATTTATAATTTAGATATAGATTTTGACGGCATCCTTGGTCTTGATTTTTGGAACATTATGAATGCATTATAGACTTGAAATCAAAAATCTTATCACCAATTTTAAGACTATACCCCTACATAAAGTATCTAACCCTATAATGAAATCAGATAATTTAAATTCAAGCAACAATAAAATTTTAATAGACGGTCGAACCGAAAGGATTTTTTAAAATAACTTGTAACTTAAAAAATGTCGACGCGATTTTACATTCTCAAGAAAAAGAAAAGGTTAGGTTACCAAACGCGCTTGTACACGTTAACGAAAAGGGTGAATTTTTACTACTATAAATTAATGCCAACGTAATACCAAAAAAATCGACTTTTCGGATCTTTCTATTGAACCTTTTACCCCCAGCGAGACCATACTAAACCTTAATGCTCAAAACGACCTAAATACCTTTCAAGTTGACAGAGTTCAAACAATTAAAAATCAATTAAGAACCGAACACTTAAACTCGGAAGAAAAAGAGTTGATAACAAATCTTTGTTTAGATTTTACTGATATATTCTATCTTGAAGGCGATTCCCTAACATTTACAAACGAGGTTAAGCATTCCACCATAACAAACAACGCTCGCCCTATCTTCACAAAGTCTTACAGGTATCCCCAAGTCCACAAAGAAGAAGTTAAGAACCAAACCAACAAAATGCTGGAACAAGGCATCATTCGCCCTTCTGTTTCACCCTGGTCTTCTCCTGTTTGGGTAGTACCTAAAAAACTCGACGCTTCTGGTAAACAAAAATGGCGTGTCGTTATAGATTACCGCCAAATATCTCGGACTTGTTAGACCAACTAGGCAAATGTCAATATTTTACGACGCTTGATCTCGCGTCTGGATTTCATCAAATTGAGATCAATCCCGAGGACATTCCCAAAACGGCATTCTCCATCGAAAATGGACATTACGAATTTGTTCGTATGCCCTTTGGTTTGAAGAACGCCCCGTCCACTTTCCAAAGAATCATGGATAATATTCTCCTCGGCGTTCAGAACGAGAGATGCTTAGTGTACATGGATGACATAATCGTCTATTCTCCAACAATACATGAACATATAGACCGACTTAAAGAGGTATTTAAACGTCTTCGAAAGGCCAATTTAAAAATACAGCCTGACAAATGCGAGTTTCTCAGAAAGGAAGTCACTTACCTTGGTCATTTAGTAACCAAAGACGGTGTTAAGCCAAATCCCTCCAAAGTCGAGTGCATCAAAAATTTTCCCGAACCCAAATCTTCTAAAGATATAAAATCCTTTTTAGGATTAGTTGGATACTATCGGCGCTTTATACCCAACTTCGCCAAAACGTCAAATCCCCTTACCAAACTTCTGAAGAAAGACGTCGAATTTTGCTTTGATACCGAATGTAGATCCGCATTCGAAGATTTAAAAAATGCCCTTATCTCAGACCCTGTTCTTACATATCCCAATTTCGAAGAACCCTTTCTCTTAACAACAGATGCAAGTGCCTTTGCAATAGGCGCTGTCCTCTCCCAAGGCCCTATAGGCAAGGACCTCCCAATAGCCTTCGCTTCTAGAACCCTTTGTAACGCTGAAACTAAATATTCAACGATCGAAAGGGAATTACTAGTATTGTTTGGGCAGTGAAACACTTCCGCCCCTATCTTTTGGGAGAAAATTCACTCTAATTACTGACCATAGGCCTCTCACTTGGCTCTTCTCAATTAAGGATCCAGGTAGCAGATTAGCTCGTTGGCGCCTTAAACTCGAAGAGTACGATTATAAAATCGAATATAGAGCAGGAAAAATAAATAAAAACGCGGACGCACTATCCAGAATACGTATTAACCATTTCCAAGAGTGCGCTAACTTCAATCAAAAATGTTAGTTTACGCCGCGAACGAAGAAGATGAATCCGAAAATGAACCTACGGAAAATCCCGATATAGACGACGAACTCCTTAATTCCGAATTTAACAGATTCGTTAGACTATATAACACCCAATCCCTAATAGACTATTCCAAAGTTGAAACATCAAATTCCAGCTACTTGACAACTCAAACAAAAATATCGTTACATTTTTCTGGGAAAACAAACTTCAAGAAATGCATCACAAAATATTAGACGACATTTTTGAAGAAAACCTCAAACTCGATCATAATAAAGTTAACATTACTTCTAGTAAGTCAGTCAAAAACCGTTCGTACTTCATTATTCCTTTACCCTTTGACCCTGGATCTGTGGTGCAACATTTATTTTTCATTTTATTCCAAAATCAAAACGAATTTCCATCTGACAAAACCTATTGTATAGAAAATAATTTAGAACTTCCCATCTTAGAAATTTTTCATTTATTTTTGCCGACAAAGACATTAAACTTAAAATTTGTCAAGATATCATTAGAACCCCAAGTGAAGAAGAAATACCAAATATTCTAGAGCATTATCATATGGGTAAAAGTAATTTGCATCGCGGTATAAATGAAACGGTTAGGTGTATAAAAAGTAAATATCATTGGCACAACTTAACTAAAGACGTTGAAAAATTTATAAAAAAATGTGAAACGTGCCAAAAGTTAAAATATGTAGGAAAAATCTAAGCACCCGCTTGTCATTACGGAGACACCTAAGACGCCTTTTGAAAGAATAAATATCGATATTTTCGAATACCCGGAAAGAAACTACGCCCTAACTATACGGGATGAACTTACCAAATTTACACAAGCCTATCCATTGACCGATAAAAATCAAACACCATAGTTAACACCCTGTTAGTGTTTTCCAACACTATGGAACACCCTTAGAATTCACTGCGACTACGGCCGCGAGTTTGACAACAAACTCATGAAAGATTTATGCGAACTCTTCGACATAAAACTCACATTTTCAAGCGTAGAACACCCACAATCCAATGGCTCAATTGAAAGGTTCCACGCCACGTTATCAGAAATGATACGGGCAAATAAAACGGAAAACCCCCACGAACACCCTTTCAACGTACTTCCATATGCCACTATTTGCTATAACAATACCCAAAATAAGACACATGGATTTACGCCATATGAACTTATCTTTGGACACACATCCAGTAGACCTCCGGAGACCTTGTATAACCAAGAAAAACTAATTTCTAAATATGTAAGAGACTTGAATAACAAAATGGAGTACTACTACAAACTTGCCAGAGAAAGAACGCTTACGCAAAAGGAGAAAGCAAAAGTTAGGTTCGACGAAGCGAAATCTCCCAATACCCCTGAATATAAAGTTGGTGATAAGGTATACCTTAAAGAATCCCAAATTAAAACCAAGGACAAAAATAAATTTAACGGACCTTTTGAAATTAAAGAACTTTTTCAAAATTCAGCTATTCTCCTTAACCCCCAAACTAAACAAAATACGAAAGTCAATTTCGATAGGTTAAAACCCTATTATGACTAGCGTTTCTTCTTTACAGATATCTAGGGCTTTCTCGTAGCCCTTGCCCAATTACATTGACGCCCATACAAAATACCTTAGGAATCTTCTTCCACGAAGCAGGAAATTTGAAAATCTCCAACGACAAATGGACGCTCCTGGTCTATAAAGATTTATCAAATATTAAAGAAATAATTGCTAGTAACGATAAAATTTTAGATCAACTTCTAGATGCTTTAATTTACGTGGAAACACCCCGAATGGTATCCTTTAAAACGGAAGTACAAACACATGTTAGTCTTCTTAACCAACTTTCAGATTCTGTTAATCAAAAATACAAAGAAATTTTTGCTGATACACAAAATTACATGTATAGAGAAAAACGAGGCATCTTTATAGGAGCAGGAACTGTTTGGAAATCAATTACGGGAAACCTTGATGCTTCAGACGGTGATTATTTTAACGATTGCATAAACAAAATAACACAAGACGAACGACATATAGAAGACCTTTTAAAAAACCAAATTTCGGTGACAACATCGGTTATAAGAAACTTTAACTCAACCATACAAAAACTACAAATTGACGAAGAGACATTTAATAAAGATTTAAACGAAATTAATCAATCAATAACGGCTATCTCTGACGATCTCGCCTTTTATTACGCACAAATAAGGACCTTGGAATATTGTGAATCACTAATGGAAAGTTATTCATTTGTAGAAAACTTTCTTAATGACGTTTTAAATGCGATTTCTTTTGCGCGTTTAAATATTCTACATAGCTCAATAATTACTCCAACAGATTTGGTCCAATCATTACAACAGATCTCTCAGTCAATAAAGAAAAATAACCTTCCCCTACCTGTATACTCCTCTAGCATAGCTCAGTATATCGACATAATAGAACTAGAAGCTTATCAATCAGACTCAAAAGTGGTCTTTATTCTCAAAATACCCCTAGTAGAGCCCGAATCATACACCCTCTATCATCTTTATCCCATACCAATATTTGATAATCGAACAGGTTTCTACCATGTAATTCCAATAACACACAAATATATCGCGAAAGACGATGACTCAATGTTGTACGTATCCTTTCGAAATCTGGATAAATGCAAAAATCTTAACCAAGGCAAGAAAATCTGCTCCACAGTTCTGCCCTACCCCATCGATAGTGAAGCCATGTGTGAAGCGCAACTCCTGAAGCCGAAAAACTATGTGCCAAAAACCTGCCAAGTACTAATCCTTGCTGCGAAAGAATACAACGTTAAAGAAGTCGATCGCAACTACTGGCTTATCACCATAACGGACCCATTACCAGTCACAGTAAAATGTGAGGGAAGAGAAGTCCAAACCAAAATCATCAATACAAATTCCCTATTGAAACTCCAGCCTGGATGCCTCGGGAGCACTCGAGTTCAGTCAACATATGTAATAGATAGATATCAAAACGTAACATACAAGAATCACCCAGTCAAAATTCCATTTACTTGTTGCCAAAATATTTCTTCAAAAATCCATACTCCTGACTTAAAACCTCTTAAACTCAGCAAGATCGATATGGAAGACTTCAATGTAGCCCAGCAGAAACTGGACCAATATGCTGAAGAACTCGATCGACTTATGAACCAACCCTTCATACAAAAGCATCTATCCTGGTTCACAATTTTTACAATTACTTTAATATCCGCTTTTATCACCCTGTATATCATCTGCAAATGTCGCAAGAAGAATCTACCTAGTCTTACTGGAGGACACTCAGACGAAAATAGACCATTCCCACCAGGACCACCTCCCCAAAAGCATCCTCGTTGAGACTACCCAGCGTCCTAGGAAGAAGAAGGCCGCCCATTCATCCCCAAGAAGAAAAAGCTTTCGAACTTAGGGACAATCACTAAAAGTTAGCGCAGAGCATTAACTTTTTTCTTATGGGGGGAGTTGTTATATGCGAAAATAACTAACATAATTTGTTCACATAAGTATAATATTTTGCAATAGCAATTTGACTCCTTAGTTCTAAGAAGCTAAATCAGCATAGTTGCAAAACGTGATGTTTTACGTGGGAACTATGCTGACGCCGCATTTATTTTATTATAAATACCTAAGGATTTGCTGTATTAGATTTAGTATTTAGACCGTTATTATGTCAGTTTAATTTTTGAATTATAAAAGTAAAATATTGTGTAATTATTTAAGTATTAAAATAAACCTTTTTTAAAAAGTGATTTGTGTGATTATCGAGTTAACATATATATGTAAGACTTGTAAGCAGGTCTCATGGCATTTTTTCGGTCCGTATGATGTCCTATTCGGTTAATAAAGCGACATCCCTACACAGAATCGTCGAGTGCTGGGCAAAAACTGGAAGCAATTTTTTTTTAATATGGTATATTATATTTTAAACATCTTAACGAGCCTAAAAATGCATTGCTAACTCGGATTGCCTCGCAGATGTCAGAAGAAATTTTTACATTAACACAGTGCATTGTAATCGGATATCGGAGAGACCTCTTTGGGACAACCTAATGTAATAAATTTTTTTGTGCATTAAAAATGATATCTCCAAGATGTCCTTTTAACATATTAATCCCAGTGTAACGACGCAGAAAACACTACAGACTTTTTTCTTTTTAAAATAATATATTGTAAATATCCCTTTCCAAGAATGTTTGCATAACTGATATCCCAACCGATAAATTTATACAGAGAAAATGATCCACCAGTTAATTGCCATGTTCTTTAAACTTAAATTTGTGTTGCTGTTTTTTGTGTGTACCAATCTTAAAAGAAAGTTAAAGAACTTCAGTAGAAAAACGCCACAATTTATTGACCGTTTTTTAAATGGAGGAATTTTTTAATAACCTTAAGACCTTAAATAAAGTCCAACTTCATTTTTTAACAAAATATAATATTTTACCACAAAACGTTTTTAAAAATTAGAAAAAAACTTTTTTTAAATTTTTGACGCTCTTAAACGGCTAAACAAAAGATAGATATAAATAGATATTACCAAGTTGATTTTAATTGACGTTTTTGGTAATAGAACCAACCCATAAAATTGATACTGATATTTTCCGGACACCTTGTATAATACCGAGTTTGGGCAACATGTTTTCGAAAAATCTTAACATTGTTTTCGGTCTTTTAGGCATCTCTTAGAGATACATTGGGGTACTTTTTGCTAGTCCAAAAGTTTTTTAAGAATCCCTACCTAGACAAAGTTGAGAGCAGAATGAAAAAATCAATAGGGATATCACTGAAAACTTGTTAAGATATTTTAATATAACCACGTCGTAGAACCCCTGTCTATAAAATTAAGAAAGTAAATAGATAATTTTACTTTGAATGCCTTTGTACTCTTCTAAAGGTATTTAAAAGTAAGAGCAATTAATACAATGAAACAGAAATCATTGCTTCAGAACTTTTCTAAAAACTATATAAGACTATCTATGTTGTGGTCTATAAGCAAGTTAAATCGCTCTCTGCAAGAATATCGATATCATAAAAGTACTTTCATGTCTCTAAAGGATTGTTGCCAGAAAATCTATGGGATTTCTTTGTGTTGTCGGGGTCAGAAATACTCCTAAATCATATTATATTGGCATGTTTTTAAATTTAAAGGTAGAAAAATTTAAAAAAAAAATATAAGCGTCAATTATTTTAAGGGGCATAATAAAGTCACAATTTCATGCATGTTTTTAAATTACATAAAGCAAGTATTTTCGGAGTTTAAAAATATATGTTCTTGTCAAAAATCTATTTTTTTAAACCTCAACTTGACATAACTAACACAGTCAAGCGATGCTAATTTCCCCATTACACATTGAAATTTTCCTTTGTTATTTTTAGTTTAATATTATTGTTTATTAATTTGTTTTTAATAAGCACTTTTTTAGTTTACAACCAGAAGTTCGGTCTTTTCATTTGATAATTTTAAAGTAAAGATTTACTGCATGTTTTATAAAACTTCTAAGACCAGAAATTGTAGTAAATTTATGACACTGAAAAGCCTATAATAAAACCAAAATGCAAAAGTAGTGTTTATGTTTTGTTTTCCGCCATAAATCATAATTATGCATTTAAAAACATATTTACTCATATTTTTCTACTAGCTGCATCCACATATGGCAAAACACACAAATGTGTCATGTTTATTATACAGAACATACGCTTTTTAAAAAATAAAAAAAATCCTTGCGGTGTACCAAAGTGTGTTGTGAAATTGTGCCTAAATTCCCTTAAATAGTTAAACTAGAAATGTATTTTTGATATAATTACATTATGGCTGCCTTCTAAGTCTTTACAATACACAAAACCCCCTAAAATTCTAAACTAAGCCTAAAATAATTGAAACAAAAGTCAAAAAAATATATTTTTTAATCCCTTTCTTTACATCCGTAAAGGCCCCCACAGACCTCGTTCTTTTTAAGCAGTTTTAATCGTGGCGATAGAAAGCTTCGATTAACATTGCCAGTTTGTGGGCGAAAACCAAACCTAACACCGTCGGTGAAAATTTCTGGCAGCGCTTAAAATCTTAATCGTCGATTCGTCCGTCTTTATTTAAAAACGAAATGTGTGGTGCAGAACGTTTTTAATCGTCATTCTTGTAACAAATAAACATGTTTTATTAATGTTTTTGGTATACGACTGCAGCTTTCGGCGATTAAGACGGTTTAATTAAATTAAGTCCTTTCGGCAATTAAATTAAGTGTAGGGAAATAAAAGTTTTAGTCGTCCGGCTGAGCGGTATTAATCGGCGATTAAGAAGGTTGATAAGAACGATAGTCTGTGGTGCCCTTTACGGTCACATAGTACCCGTCTATCATTTTTTTTACTTTGTTTTGTTAGGAAAAACGCCGATAAAATTATTATTGCTTTCTCCTGACAGATAACCGCAACCAGATATACATTTAAGAAAAAACACAAAATTTTTGGGTACCTTTTTGTCGATAATGAAATGGGCTCGATTTTAAGACTTAAAAATTGTTTTCACCCAGCCTTAGAGGGTTCGTAAGAAGTTAAGTAATGAAAAATTATATTACTGCCGCCTTAGAAAATGCTAGTAAGTTTGTAATCTACTGGCCATTCACCATTTATATTTACAGTTTCAAAGTTCGTTTGGAAGCTCATATTCTAAAGAAATATTATAGTCAACATATTTTCCTTTGGGACAAATAAATCCAAAGTTTTTTCTTTTATATTTTAAAACCCAACCTGCATAAAAGCGTTTATTTAAAATTAGTTTTAGAAGTTGAAACATAACCTATTCTGTAACACTTACAGAACAGGCTACATTTGCTTCGGCTTAGCTTTTCGCCTGGTTAAGCAGTAATGTCGTGAGTACAATGTACCTAATTAAGGTAAGATAATTAATTAAGAAAAAAAATGGGCGCCACGGTATTTCCTTTTATTCGGTCACTTTTAATTAGAATTTAACTTGGTGGGAAACACCGAAATTAACCAAGTTTAGAGATTAAGCTGTTGTTATTAATTTCACAAAGGTAGGAATTTAAATTCATAAACAGTCAGTTAAAATAAATGGTTTTTATTCATATGCTTAACGAATAACTTATTAAAAAATATAATTTTAATTAATTTAAAAACGAACCTCCCTGACGCATTATTTCTATTAAACTTAACGCAATATTTATTCCTGATGTAATACGCATAATACCGTGTACTTGATCAAGCATCCGTAATATTATAAGCGCAATTAACCCCCTTTTAAATCAACTAAAAAATTAACTTCCCTATCAGATCGGTTCTTACAATTTTGATAGTTGTTTTACATTATTTACAAACAATATTAGAATAAAAAGAAACATGTCATCAAATGTAGGTTAATTACTTAGTTTTAAAAAATTAATAAAATTTCAATTTTAAAATAAATAGATAAACAAAAAATATGGCGCGCAGATGTTGGTATTCCCCATAAAAAAAAGGAAAGGTAAAACCTGTTTTCCGGTTGGTTTCGGACAAAATGGCTGCTGGACGACGCCCTGCTCCTACACTAGTAGTGGTCACGTGAAGAGCCAAACCATACAGGAACGATTGTCGAAACTGGATGAATTTACCAAACGAAAAAATCGTAAAAATCGTAAAAACCCTGTTTGAAGAAAAACAGTATTAGGACCCTTAAAATTCGTACTAAAGACCAAACAATTTATAGTGATAATAAACTCAGTATTATACAGATATTTATGGGTATTTTAAGTATGAGTTAACTCACCATAAATGCGGGTTACAGGCTACCAACGGAGGAAGTCAGTGGCTACTCCTACAGAGGAAATGAACATTGCACACTGCTATAAAAAACACCCAAAATTAGCAAGATGACTTGGATAAAACTAGATTTGAAAATTGAAAGAAAATAGCATTTATCACTATATTAGAATTTTAACATACCTGTTTGCAAATCAACCGTTAATAGTCCTGATAAAACATCACCAGTTGACCATAGCACGCCATACCACCAGAAAATATGCAAATTTTAATGCATCGCACGTGAACTTGGCAGAAACGCCATTAGGCAAAAAAATCGCCTGAGCAGGAAAAGAGAACCTATTCTCTCGCTGGTACAACATCTGCTGCAAATCGTACCGTGATCGTACCCACATATCGAAGCGTTATCAGTAAAGCGATCTGAAACGGCTTTAGTCGAGCAGGCGTTACGTGGAAAAGGGCAGTGGTGCCGCAATTATTATTTAATAAAACAGGTTTAGAAATCGTTAAATTTATTTGTATAAGAAAATAATTAATTGCCGTTGATACTAATTGAATATAATATTATTATTATGAAGAAAACTATATAAAAAACAACTTGTAGCTTTAAACGCTACAATTATCCCTCTCCCACAAAAAAATTAGTTATCGAAGATAACTATATTTTTTATCAATATTAAAACGCAACAAGAAAAATTTAAGTAAAAGGTTAGAACCTATAAATTATAACATATCCATTTGTCCAAACAAAATGGGGGCATCGTTGTAGTACGATGACCAGAACTAAAATATGCCAGAGCATAGAAAGAAACATATTGAGGGGAATGCAAGGGTACTCTTGCAACAGTACTGATATTGATCAGTTCGGATACGACCCCACCAGACCCTAACATCACCTACTGAAGGTCGGCCCTCTCTATTACCAGATGGAAAATCCTCAACATGGTAGAGAAAAAAGATTAAGCTACTAATAGGTTAAACTTAATCTAAAGAAATTATAACCATAAAAATATATCCTTTAAAAGACTATAAAATATCATAATACTACTATCATTATATATTCTACTATAAAAATATTAAAGAATCACATTAAACGTTTTAGAAAAATTATAAACTTGCAGCAATTGTCACTAAAGAAACAAACAGACTTTTTATCGTCCCAAGACAAGGTAGGTAAGATACAATTGAGTGCTCTAACATAAATCTATTCGTCATACTTATTTAACTTGATAACTGCGCGTATCACACGTCCTTACGGAGTCACAATAGGTAGGTCTAAATTGGTAGGTGTCTAAATTGGTAGGTCTCTAAAAATAAGACGACGAAAAGCAAAGCGCTCAAAAATCTTAATTACAATTTTGACTGCTGATTTATAAAAAAATTATTTAAAAAAGGAATTCCAAGAAATTCTAATGATATAAAAATTATACTACAAGGTAGTGAAGGTACAAAGGTAAAGATAATCAGACAAAATTAGCTATAATCCTAAAAACGATTTGACAGCTAAAAACTTACTAAACCAGTAAACGCGAAAAGAGTTCCTTCCAAGGAAACAAACTAATCGAACAAGCAGTAACTGACTAGTAGTTGTCTGTAAGGAATCTGAGTCTGTATATAGGTATATATATATACAAATCAAAAGGCACGGCAAGTATATGCAAAACTAGATAATTCGAACATTATTCAAAAATTTTGTAAGGTAAGGTAAAGTAGAACTTCTACTTAAGGTAAGGTAAAGTAGTATCTCTACTTTGGGTAAAGTAGTGTTTCTACTTAAGGTAAGGTAAAGTAGTATTTCTACTCAAGGCAAGATAAAGTAGTATTTCTACTTAAGGTAAGATAAAGTAGTATTTCTACTCAAGGTAAAATAAAGTAGAATCTCTACTTAAGGTAAGATAAAGTAGAATCTCTACTTAAGGCAAGATAAAGTAGAATCTCTACTTAAGATAAGGTAAGACATATTAAAACCGACGGATAAAGTAACAGATAACTTGGTAAAAACCAAACAGGTAATATATTTACAAAACTATAAGAATGTACATTAAGATAAAGGTAATTATTCTAAATTTAAAAGGAAATAGGAATGACTAATTATCATCATCATTATCAGAACAATCTACAGCGGAATCACCGCGGTAAGGTAATAAATCTTTAGCATGCCAGGTACCTGCCCTGGAACCATCTAAATTTTTTAACTCATATACTAAAGGAGAGATTTTCTTATGAACCACGGAAAGTATACGTTTGGGACTTAACTTTGCCGCAAACTTATTTGCTGCACTAGAAAGCGCTTTATTGGGACGCCACACTTTTTCACCAACCTTAAAATTCAAATCCCTTTTTCTAAGGTTATAGGACTTTGTATTCCTTTCATAGGCTTGGTGAAGCCTTTGACGTACTTCAGCAAAAATTTTACGAAAATCTGTCAAACCAGCTGCATATGTGTTTCTATCACCAGGTAAAATTTCTTGTTTCTCATCAAGATTATTGTTAACAGGATCCTGGGAGTAATAATTTCCGGAAAGTGGCACATGCCTACCAAAATTAAGATACGAAGGAGGAAAACCAGTAACTTCATGAACAGAAGTATTAATGGCCTGTCTGATTTCAGGTACATGAAGATCCCAATCATCATGTTTATCAATATAACAACGAATAGCAGTGCCAATTGTTCTATTATTACGTTCAACGAAATTGCACTGTGGGGAATAATATGGAGTATATCTAATTTTAACGTCAAAGTCGCTACAAAGTTTTTTGAAACTTTGGCTAACTAAGTTGGAACCATTGTCACAAATAAGGTACTGAGGGACACCATAATTAAGAAATATGTCTTCTTTAAGGTGTTTAACAATAATCGGTGACTGAGCATTTCGTAAAGGAAATAATAGTGTAAATTTAGAGAACCAGTCAGCAATTACCAAAATCCATTTATTTCCCTTCTTGCTACGAGGAAGAGGACCAATCAAATCCAATGCAATAACCTGAAAAGGACGATCAACAATTTTTTCTTTTCCCATAAAACCAATTTTAGGAAGGTTTGTTGGTTTTTGTGCACCACAAACTAAACAAGCTTTAACGAACTTCAAAACATCGTCACGCATATGAGGCCAATAATAAGATTCTTGCACTCGAAAAAGTGTTTTTCTAAAACCAAAGTGAGCCATAGTTGGTGGATTATGACAATTTTCCAAAACTTTTATTCTGTGGTCCTTGGGAACCAAAAGTTTCCACTCCCTTTGATTGAAAGTATAATATGAGTTCGTCGGAATGAATTTATAAATTATTTGATTCTCAACCTTCCACTGGGGATACTTTTCTGGCCATTTTTGAATTTTGTCACGCATGGATGAATACCATTGGTCAACTTGATCGGCATCAAAAGTCATAACTGAAACTTCACCAAAAGTGTGAGAAGTAGAGGGAATAACTTCCTCTGTAGTGTCAGAGTTAGGTAACGAATAAGGTATGCGACTAAGCGCATCAGGTACCACATTAAGAGCATTCATCATCAGCTGATCAAATTCAAATCGTGCTTCGACGGTAATGAACGAAAAACCCACCGTTTCGTAACCACTGGCAACAATGTACGGTCGCTATGCCAACCGCCACAAACAGTTGTTTCTGACCAGGGTCGGATTTTATTTTTTACATATAGGTTTTTATAAACAACAACTTTCGCAATTTAATACGGTCTTAGCGACATTTTTAGTTTATTGAGAAACTTACCTAGTTTAATTTAAGCTCTATTTTTATATCTGATATTCTATGTTTGTGTGGTTTTTTTTCTCCTTTGCGTATTTTAAAAAGTGCAATTATAGAAAATTTTAGACAAATTATAAATAAATACCACGTAATAATATATTATGTAACAGCAAATTTAAATAAACTTTTAAAAAGTTCAATTATTAAAAAATTTTGAACAAATAATAAAATAATCTCACGTAACAATAAAACAGCAAATTTTAATAGACTATAAAAAAGTTTAATTATAAAAAAAATTTTTAAACCATTATAAAATAATACCACCTAATAATATAAATAACAGCAAATAAACTTTAAAAACGTGCAATCATAAAAGTAAGACAAATTATAAAATACTACCTAATAATATAACAAAAAATAGACTTATTTAACAATATTACATACTTTCCCTTTACGTATAATATTTTTAATGGGCAGTTTTATATGGGACAGATTCGACTAATATGTTTTAAAAAATTGATTTGCATTAAATATTATAATAAGAAATATCGTTCATGGCTTTACTTTCTTACATCTAACCTATCCTGTATACTTTTCAGTAAGTAGTTTTACTCTTATCAGGGGACGGTCTGAGAGGTGCATCGAGTTATGGGCTTCCACTTCGCGTGCTTATAGAATGGGTAGGTACCAACCAAACTCCAAAATTGTAGGTGCCAATTCTGCTTCGTTTTCGAGAAATCGCCAGTCAAAGATGGGAGGACGCTTATGAACCGAATAGTTTGTGCATGGCTGTATCAGACTTCAGTCCAGATGGTCCGTGGTTAGAGTCCCGTCGAAGATGTGCTTTTTTTGTTTTAAACTTTATTTAAATTTATAACTTAATATTCAAAAATTGTAAGAAATTAAAAAATACATTTTACGCGAATTTACTGATTAAAACTTACGAATTAAATGTAATTTTTTTTCAAATCTCTTGCAACTCTTTCAATCATTTTAAATAAATTAACCGTAATTTAATTTTTTCTATCTTTTTTTTTTTTGATCGTTTGTTTTATGTTTGTTGGTATTAAAAAATACTTTCGATTCGTAAGTTTTAATGAATAAAGGCACGTAAAATGTATTTTTTAATTTCCTGCAATTTTTTATAAATAAGTTATAAATTTAAACAAAATTTTAAACAAAAAAAAGCACATCTTCGACGGGACTCGAACCACGGACCGTCTAGACGCAAGTCTGATTCTCATGCCGATGCCGTTAGGCTACTTGCTTATCGCGTTCACGTACAAACTATTCGGTAGATAAGCGTTCTCCCATCTTTAACTGGATAATTTGGGGTTTGGTTGGTACCTACCCACACTATAAGCACGCCAAGTGGGAGCCCATAACTCGATGCACCTATCGGACCGTCCTCTCGTTAGTTTGTCCAATTTCTACAACCAATATTTCAATAAGGTAAAATAGCGAAAAAATAATAATTATTTACAAGTGGCGTCAACCCTATTTTTGGCCATAGGTGAAAAATTAACATTTTTAATTTTTTTAATTCTGCTTGTCTTTACGGCGCATTTATAATAAAAATGTCGTGAAAGGAAAAAATAAACATTTCGATAGCTTTTTTGCCTTTAAAATTTGAAAAAGTATTGGTTTTTATGTTTTTGGATAAAATTTCTATCTCTTTTTAATGTTTTTGATATTTATTTTTTTTTAATACATAAAAAAACGAACGATTTGAAAAAAAAAAGATTACAAATGTTAGTTTATTAACTAAAAAGTCAACTTTAAAATTTCAAAAAATCGGTCTCGCCACTAGATGGCGGCGAAAATACTAGATTTCTATTTTATCTTTTTTTGATGTTTTTCGTACATACAGTGTAGTCCATAAGTATCAACAAATGGGAAACTTTTTTATTTGCAATTTGTCAGAAAATTTTATTCTTCATAAAGTTGGTGCATGGTCCAAACTGTATTAGCAGTAGTTACTTTATTAAAAGTTGAAGGTATACAGGTAGGTCAAAAATTGAAAACTGCTTAAGAGTAAAGTACCCTTATTTTAAAAAATATAACAAAATATTATAGGAGAAAGTTGTTTAGAATTTAAAGTTATACCCAAATACCTTGCTTAAAAATATATTTAGGAGTTTTAAAGTTCTATTAAATATCCTTGCAACAAACTTGAAGTTGGCGAATGGCAAAAAAATATAAATTCAGTTTAATATTACAAATATGTTTTAATTTAAGAACAGTAATTTAAAGTAAGTTAGTTTTGGGTTCTTTAAACAAATATAAAATTAGAACAATATAAACATGCATTATACAGGGAAATTCAAAAATTTCAAAAAATACTAAAAATTTTAATAGAGGGCCATGACTTGGTATTTGGGTATAGCTTTAAATTCTAAACAACTTTTCCTATAACATTTTGTTATATTTTTTTAAAATAAGGGTACTTTACTCTTAAGCAGTTATCAATTTTTTTGACCTACCCTGTATACCTTTCAACTTTAATAAAAGTAACTACTGCTAATACAGTTTGAGACCATGCACCAACTTTTATGAAGAATAAAATTTTCTGACAAATTGCAAATAAAAATTTTCCCATTTGTTGCATACTTAATGGACCACACTGTATATATATGTTTTTAAAAATACATAAAAAAACAAAGCGAAAAAAATAAAAATATGTTTAAATACAATGAGAATAAAAGTTATTTATTTAAGATTGCAAAAATAACGATTTTTGAACTTTTAAAGTTGATTTTTTAATTGAAATATTTTTTTTTAATTTTTGCTATCACCACCATGAATTCGCCGTAAAAAAACAAAGAATTTTAAAAAAATGATGGTCCATCAATTCATCTATTTTTTATGGCCAAAATTGCCGCTATTTATCCTAGGATCTGATGGACTGTCCGGACATCACTCTAATAAATTATGAAAACCCTAATTATAAACCTTTCATAACGATAATATCATATATGTAGATAGACATAACCGTTTTCTGCCACATTTATTTTCCTTATTTTTAGTCCGTCCCATCTTTAAAAATGCAAATCACATTAACACATAAAATATTAAAAAATTATTCTCATCTGCTAAAATAGACATGAAAATCGCCCTCGATGTCACCGCGCCGGTATCCTATGCTTGCTGCGTTGCCAAGTTGTATTCATAATCTATGGGCTTCGTTTTCTCCCAAAATTTATTAATTACGTAATTTAAAAATTGTCAAAAAACTAGGGGTTTATTTAAAATTTTGGACTCTTCATAAATTATGGGGAAAATGGTAAACAATGATGGAAAGTATTTTAAAAATATAAATATTATACAATAACAAAAACAAAAAAAATAAAAAATTGGTACTTCTTAATACCTTTCCCTCATTTGTCGATATAATTGGAATATATTTCCAAAATTTTGTTTAGTTTCGTTCGTTAGTTTTGGTGCCATTCTTTAAAAGAAAATAGCTTGTAAACAGCAGGTACGAATCCTCTTAAACTTGCCTTTTCTGTGCTCCAAATCAAAAGAATGCTGTCTTAACTTTATTAACCAACGAGAAAGTCTACCCGAAGGATTCTTCAAATTATTTAACCAGAGCAAACTATAATGATCTGTCACAACAGTAAAACGAGCGCCCTCAATCCAAGGCCTAAATTTTTCGACACAGAAGATAACTGCCAAACACTCTCGTTCAGTAACGGTATAATTTAGTTCTGCCCTAGACAAAGCACGGCTGG